>NDXB01020361.1:49679-81386 GCA_002631895.1 Agapornis roseicollis | reverse complement strand
CCTTAAACTCCCCTTCCCTCCCCAAAAAATAAAAAAAAAAAAAAAGCCCCAAACAAACCCAAAGCCAAAAAACCATGTTGAAAAAGTTGCTAAGGAAATATAGGGAAGTTGAATGTAGCAGAGGCACTGTTATGTTTATCCTGGCTCCTGCCTTTATGATTATTGCAATGGGCCTGTGTGTGTTTATATTGGTCTGTACACAGCACAGATGAAGAAAAGTTGCTATGTACTCTGACAAAAGGGAAAACTACAGCACACCTCCTTTACTTTCACCAGCAACCGCCATTCTCATGAGCTAAAAGAATCATCTAAAAGAGTAGTAGGTGAATTCCATGTACCCATACTAATGGGCAAAAAGTTTGTGTAAGCCAGTTTATTTAGGTCTAAGAATTTGTATAGTATCTGTGCGACTTCCAGTACTCTTTCAGTATGTATGAGAGTCATTGGAACACTCTGAGAATAAGTCAGGGCATGTGAGCATGTATAAGTGACTGTATCTGTTCATGTTTGATGGTGTTGGCAGTAACCATCAAACCTTTGCTGTTCTGCTTCTATTTTATAATCTTGCTCTGCTCTGAATGTTTCTTTTCTTCTGAGACAATCACTTGTTTGCCCATGAAGACCCATTTTAAAAGTCCATATGCTCATGTACACAAGTTGCCTGCTGTTTTAACACAAGTGTTACTTAATACACACAGCACAGCTACTGCAAGCCATGTAGCTATTTAGCACTTCTGATATTTTTAATTCATTTGTACTCTTGCTAGCTCTTCACAGTGGAATGTACTCCCTCACATATGGTTGCAACCATAGGAGTAAGTTAATACAAGTACAGAAGCAACTGGAGTTGCCCACCGTGAAATAAAGAAATGGATATTTTGGCTTCTTACTTGAGTTCTTTATTGCACATAATGCTGGATGCTTTGTTAAGCTTTCAGTGTAAGTTTTTTAATGCTGCCCTGAAAGACATCCTGTCATTTTCAGCCAAGCAACAGTTTCCAGTAGAAAGGATCCCTCTGTGCCTTTCTGGCTTAGACTACTTTGATTTCCTGATTCTTTCCTTCTTTTCCAGTGCTATCATCAGAGTATGTCAGTGATAAATGTAATGCCTGTTTTTTTCATAACATTAGCACCATTAAAATTAGCTTCTCAGGAACAACTCATTGCTTTCTCTCAGGCAGTCAAGTAAGTAGTGCTACAATACAGATTCTCTCAGATTGTGAAATAATGATTTTCAGACTCTGTGCAGAAAGTAGAACCAATAGAAAAATCATCAATAAAATATAATCTTAATCATAGAATGGTTTGAGTTGGAAGGGACCTTAAAGATCACATAGATCCAACCCCCCCAGCAATGGGGTCCCCTCCACCAGATTTCTCAAAGCCCTATCCAAACTCAGTTTAATTTCTCTGTATTCCTCCCAGGCTACCTGTCCTTGCTTCTACACTCTAGGGTTCCTTTATGTCTCTGAGTGTGTCCCAGAGTTCCTTGTTTATCCATGCAGACCTCATGGCATTTTTGCCTGGCTTCCTTTTTGTTGGGTGCATCGCTCCTGAGCTTGGAGGAGGTGAATTAATATCCTTGAATATTGACCATCTTTCTTGGACCCCTCTACCCTTTAGGGCTTCGGAGGGATCCCATGGTACTCTCTCTACCAAGCAGACCTCCTAAATTTGATGGAAATGTTTGGGTCAAACAGGGACTCTCATTCACAACTGTTCTGGTGTTGTAATGAGGCTTCATTACAAATACAAAACTTGTTCTATAAGTAAATAGAGGGGAGTTCTCATCCTCTGTAGCGTAATACCTTTTTACCACTCCCACCTATCCTTTTTGGACCAAAAAACAAAGATAAAAATCTCCAATGAATGAAAGCTTTGCCAAGTTTGGTTTAACAGCAAAAGTAGGTTCAGTGATAAGGTCACAGCTTCTGCCTTGCCCTGTTCTAGCTGACAGAGCCACAATAGAAAAATAGACACCTCTGTGCTACACTAATGGGAAGACTGATCGTGTTAAAAATCTGAGCCCAAGTGCTAGAAGAAAAATAGCTGTTAGGTTTTATAAAATAAAGTCAGTGCTTTATTATTTTTTTTCATCAGTCTTGCTTTTGACAGAACTGCTGTCAATAAAATGCTGTGAGCACTCTGAACAAAACCTATTTATTGAAGAATGTTGGTCAAACTTCTTTTGTAAAAGGAAAATATATCTCCCAAGAATAAAAGAAACAGTTAAAGTAATATGATGGCAGGATGGCAAACTGTGTAAAGTTCATCATTCCCAAACAAGGTCTGTGCTGTTGCTTTTGTAGCTTTGATGTCACATTTTTGCTTCTTCATTACAAGGACCCTTTACTATCATGTATGAATGTACTGAATAGTGGGGTGGCATAAAGATGTTCAAAATGGTTTTCACCAAAGGCTAGTGCTGTCTTTCCTTTTGAAATCCCTCTCTGAAAGCTAGTTACAGACTGCCTGTCTAGCCCAAGTAATCAACACCTTTTCCAAGGAACATTGTCTCCCAAGGAGTGCATTGCTGTGCACTCTTTTTTGTATTTGCTCATATATGTGTGTGCCCATGGTTCTCAGCTCCTCACACAGAGGTGCTCATGAATTTCTAATCAATAAATTCACTTCTGCAAAGCTGTTCTCTTGTTATGAGAAACACAGAATAAACTTCTGGGAGGCTACCAGCACATAATTTTTGTCACTGTGAGGATAGTCACAGTTAGTATTAGAAGTAGTTCAGTCATGTGAGAATACAAGCATGCTTAAAACAACTCTAAACACGTACAACATTGCCTCTATAATGGGTCTGGACTGAAAATTCATTCAATTTGGATTAACTGGGTAGTATAGACTTACACTGAAGTCACACCTCCCTTTTAACTTGCAACTTGTATGTCAGTGGCAAGCTAGCCATAATCTGATCACCTGGAATTTGATAACTTGTGCAAATTTTTTCCAGGAAGAGTTAAATACTTTGAAAAGCTGCCCTTGCTAAACTCCAGCTACCTCACCTAGATAGGAGCAAGCATGGCAATTACTTCTAAAGATGGAACTAATATACTTCTACATTACACTTCAGTCACAGTGAATTCTACAGAAAGTCATTGCTTGCACTTATGTCATTTATAAGGGAAGCATACGCAATACAAAATCATTAACTCCTAGCACAAGAAACCACTGGATTCAGCAGTACCTGCATAGTTAGCAACATTCAAAAATCTGTACTGTTGAAATTAGTTCACTCAGAACCATATTTGCAAAACTGAGTGCTCAATCCAATACCCTTAGTTCCTAAACCTCCACTTCTACTAAACAAGAAAAAGAAAAAAATCTGCATTTGCTATTGCAGCATTTAGTTTTGAACCTGTGACTTTGACGGTCTATTTCAGCAATTCTCCAAGTCTTTGAACTGTGCATGCTTGCCATCATCTTTTTTGATTCAGCATTATACAAAGGTGGTATTGTTCTATAATCCACTGAAGACCATTTGTGGCTACAGACCACAATTTGGGAACTGACAGTTTATTCTCCTGAAAAGAACTTTGTTGTATTTGTGTAGTCTGCTGGGATATAGAATTGATGACTTTGTTAATGGCTGTTGCCAGATGTTTAGTCTCTGTATTTTCATATGCTTTGTTTTGGAGATAATTACCTACAAGATAGTTCAGTTTACAAGACTGTTGCCAACCAACAAAGAACAGCATGCAAATGATTGTATGGCAAAGGATGTTATGTTGATTGTAGCTCAAGACAAGGCTTTTAATGACTAAAGCACCTGGACTCTTGGAGCATCAGACCAACACAACTGCTCATTTCCGGAAGCACTCTTCTTTGGTTCAACATAAGCAACTCCTCAAAAATTTAATTTCCAGTGAAATTCCTACTCTTATCTAGAAAGTAATTCTTCTGGAGATAAATAACAGAACAATTATTGAGCAAACATTAGGAAATGAAGTTTTGGCTGTTAGTTCATTTTGTACTTGGAGATGTAAGTTTTGGTTAAGAAAAGAAAGAAACGCTCTCTTATTTATTGTCTGACCATTTAAAATGAAATGTATAGATGCACCTTTGATGTGCAACGTACTCCTGTATTTTTTCTATGTCTTAAAAGGTTCCAAAATAAAGGACTACACATTAATTTCTTTCATCTTCATTATTTATTTTTGTAAGCTGCTAAAGCTGTGCTTTATTTATTGCAAGTCATCCATACATAATTCTCTGTAGCTTAGAAAACTGCATCTAACATTTTCACCCCAACTTTATAAATTGCATTGATTTATTTCTGTCTCTGAGGCCTACAACCATTTATTACAACAACAAAACATCCTCCAATTCTGGTGATCAAGGAACAAAGTCTACTCATTTACTGTGTAGTGAGAATTGACAGATGGCCAAATGGGGTGATAGATTTGATTTTAATGTGTCTTAAGAGAGTAAATGAACCAAAGGCAATCTTCATCTCATGTGAAAAGTTGGATTTTTGTGTGGCTTTTCTGCAACAGTGAGGTGCAATTCTCAGAGCACTTCATTGATTTTCCAATCAACCATGACCACTCAGATGGCAAAAAGCAGGGTCAAAGAATTTCTATAAAGGGGTTTTTTTTACTGATTCTGTAGAACTGCACAAACAAGCCTGAATGTACATAACATAAAACAATCTTCAGTGTTTTGTGAGTTGTTTTTTTTTCCTCCTGAAAAATCTTTACAGGTTTCATCTTATGCATTTTTACTTTCACATCACATGTGAAGAGAATCATTTACATCATAAAGATAATGAGGATAAAATTTCCTCACATCTCCCCACCTGTTATTTTAGCATATATCATGAATAACAAAGCACTTTGCATTTCTTGCTTTAAACTTTGATCAGTGATAGATTCCCTGTTTCAGGACATGGAGTAAAACACAGAACAATGCAGTAAAGCCAAAATGCAGTAAATTACAGTAGTTTTTCCATGCAGTAGGAACATAATATAATTGCAAGTAAGTCCTTACACATCATTAGAAGCACAAAAAGTAATTGTACAGTCTGTGTCAAATAGTGTTAGTATGTTAGTTAGATCTCAGTATGTTTGGTAAAGAATCTCTGAGGTGGACCTGAAAGCTACCATGTGGGAGCATAAACATTTCCAGCTACAGCCAGCAATATCTCAGAAGCAGTGGATATAACAACAATTTAGGATTTGAGTGGTAAGCAGAAGTGAAAATATTTACAATCCGATCTTGAAACAGTTGGTGGTTTTGTACAGTGAAATATGGATTGTGAACTATAAGAGCTATTACTTTTCAGATAGATGGCATGTCACATCGTACCTCTTTAAAAATGGGGGTCATATTTCCCCTTTTGCAGTCAACAGGAACTTCCGTCAAACTGCCACAACTTCTCAAATATGATAGATAATGGCTTGGCATATTCAGTAATAGTTAGTATTTTGCTTGTGTCTGGTATAATCTTGTATTTTCTCCTAGCTTGAGCAACTAACATAAAATCCTCCTGGTTTATGATCCTTTCACCAGCTGGAGATGTAGGGTAACTACTTTTCTCTTGGTCTGTGAAAGGAATTTGGACATCCCACATTTCATACATGCAAAACTTGATTTTTAAGATTACTTCATATTTCAAAATCAAGGGCAGTAATTTGAACTTTGGAGATGAGTATTGTACCCAGAAATAAATTTGCCTCTAATTATTTTCCTGCAAATCAGGCTAAGTCATTTAAAGGACAGTCCATAATCTTTCATAATTACCAGTCATGAGACTACAGCTATCAAAGTGTACTGTTGGTGAAGTAAAATTTCTGCACTTATTTTCTTCTGATCCTCATTTTTTTGCTCACCCTTCTACAATAATAATATGCCTTTTAATTCCTCTGGATTTTGAAAGAAAATTATATTAAAAAAAAAAAAAATCCCTTTTTGCACTGAACTCTTTACAAAAATAAAGCTCAAAAGAGCTTTGGATCAGGTTCTAAGTGGTTTCAACTAGAGACTGAAAGAAAGCAATGAAAGTTTGAGATTAAATTCTTAAAGAACATATTATCATGAAAAATAAAAGAAAGGAAGTTTGCTCTTTTCCTTAAATACAGTTTCACTAGTGCAAAAGTCAGAATCACTCCAAAAATAAATACTGCTAAAATCTAGGAAGAACTGTTCTTCCTAAAACAAAACTCAAATATTCCAAACCTGTGATGCATCCAAAATATTTCTTATATGGATAACCTGCATACAAATGAATTGAAGTTAGTAGAATAGTCAGCTGCTTTGTCTTCCTTTCATGTACCTCTGACGGTACAGGTGTGTTTTTGGGTTTTTGCAAATACAGTATGTATTGAATATATGGAGCTGTCTCTCTTACACTGTTTTATTTTATTGTACTCTAAAACTATTTAAGAATGGATTTATTTATTTATTTATTGAATCAAATGGCTTACTTTTAGGAAGGGAATTCAAGTAAGTGCACATCATGGAATCAAAATGCTGGCAGTGGGACTACAAATTGACTGCAGTGGGACTACGATCTTCACTAAGAAGTGGTACCACATGCAATTTGAGTTGAGAAAAAGGATATGGTAATTTTTATATAGTTTTGTAACAATACCTTAAATATGCTATTGGTGTAGGCTACTAGTCAAAACAGCTATATTTCCTTAATATGGGTGACACCTGTGCTATTCAAATGCACCATATCTGTTGGGAAAGCTCCTGAGTTATGATAATTGGACATGCATTCTACCATTTTGGTTCCTTGAGGATATTGTAAATAAAATCTGTGGAGTTTTTTCCTGAAATATCCTACTTTCTCTCTGGAAACAAAATTAAAAGGAATAAAGAAAGTAAGGCAGAAAGGTGAGCAGGGTAAAAGGCAGGAAGGCAGCTAGGAAGAGATTATGCAGCTTTTGAACAAACTGAAGCTTATGAATGCCAATATCTTCATTCCCAAATTCACAGAACATGTAGCAAGTCTGGAGGCTATGGGTGCAATATCCACCATGACCAACTTTCAGTCATAAAAGACACACAAAAAATGTAGATATCACATGTTAAGTTCCCTAAATTTGTGAACTTTGGTTCACAGAAGAATTTAAAATCCCAGGACATGTGCACTGGCTCCCCATATAGTCCGAGAGTACACTACCTAAACCACTGATAGGAAGTTCTTGGCTGATCAGGCACATCGATGCTCCTGCCTAAAATCTGTTTTCTAAAATCTAGTGGCTGAACCTGTCCATTCAAGTACGTAAGTGGAGTACCTGAGATTACCTACCAGGCCATGCTTAGAGTTCTCATACAAGACATGAGATCTGCATTCAGTTCACTCCTCTGTCTCTGTGAATTTGATCACACATGTCCCACAGAAGCATTGTAGCCAGAGACTGCTAAAGTATTAAATATTAGTAAGAGTAATCAAAGTTGGAGTTTCTCCATGTGTCCTACTGAAACTTCTGGTTTGTGCAGAATAATCATTATTGAGCTCAGTACAAAAAGTGACACTATACTCTGAATTCAAAACTCTGCAAAAACGAGTAATGAATAAGAAAGAGACAAAAATTAATGGGAGCAGACACCAGAATCCAGAGTTTCATTTTCTCAAGTGAACCCTTTGTTTGATCCCTAAGAAAAACTGCTTTGAGTTTGCCCACCAGATCAGGCTCTGTAAGCAGACAGGGCCAGCAAACAGGGCAAGTTTACACATGTCAACAATATCAGATGAGTAAAATCAAATTATGACAAGAATCAGGAAGAAGCTGGAAGAGCTTCTAGTCTTCAAGAATCCTATGAAAACTTCTGCCCCAGCTGTGCCTATTTGGTCACCAGTAAATCAGAAAAAACAGCAATTTGAAAGGGAAAATTAGGTAAGACTGGGTGAATTAGACAGAATAATAACTGGACCATGAGAAAAGACACTCAGGACTGGGTTTAGGTGAACAAACCGTGAACACTGTAGACACCTCCAAAAATTTTGGTCTTCTAAACTCCTTCTATCAATGATGGAGAAAAATAGATTCCTCTACAGAGTAGTTTATTCCATCTTCAACTCAGTGTTTTATATATATGAAACTAATCATGTCCTAAAACAACCTGTCTCCCACCTCTGAAGATAGTCTAGGTTCACAAATTTGTATGTATTATAGGGGTTTGCCGAGGTGGAAAACTGATCAAATTCAGTATGGACTTCTGGACTACAGTGCCTCAGGTAATTAATTGCACTTACACCCTCTGTCTAAAGTCAGTTTAGCTTAGATAATTAATTTTTATGGTAATTAAACGGGTACTCAATACCTAGGCTCAGGTCAAGTCTTACTGTGCTCTCTGCACATCAAGAGCCAGAAGTTTAGATAACACACAACCAATGAAAGATCAACATTATTGCTATACCTACTTAGCTATGTCAGATCCATCTCCCAGTTTAAAGACTCTACTGTAACCATGGTTTGTTATCAGTTTGTGAGATTGCCATGTGGAGGGATGATCTAACATCATGGAGGAAATGTTTTCATTCTGTCCAACTTATATGCACAATCACAATATTTTTCTTGGAGGTCTCTTACTTTACTATTATCATTACTGGTATGAAAATATGCATCAGGTTTTCAGTTAAGGTATGCAAAGTGCTTTTTCTCTCCTCCTTGGAAACCTACTCATTCTCGAGGCACTGCCATGGTGAAGACAACATGTTATTTTGTTCCGAATTGTACTGTACAGTTAGTTACCTGCTCATGCCTTTCAATTTGTCTTAGAGCAAGGCTCTGTTATTCGTTAGCACAATTCACATATTGCGTGGAACGATGCATACTAATGCATGAAATTCAGACTAAACAAATGGCAATAATTTTCAACCTCACTAGTTATTTGGATATATCCAATTATTTGCATGGGCAAATATGTCTCTGTGTATGTGTAATAGTGACTAATAATCCCTATCCTGTTATTGACCCATCATGTACACTCTGATTGAACTCAATAGGAAATGTTTGTGCAGAATAATTGTGAAATCAGACTAAGTATCTAATTAAAATGTAATCTCCAAAAATTAGAAATTTAACTACAGAAACACATGCACAAGTTATATTTCCTGAAATTATTGACAGGAAGAGAAATATTGGTTCCAGGTTCTTCATTTTGAAAACTCCTGTGCATGCCCACCTTCCTCAATTCTGTGCTTGTGTCTTGCTGTTTAGTGACTTGAATCATATAAAAATAATTTCCAGATCATATTCTAAGCAATACTGTTTTTCCTAAGAACATAGTTCATGTCACAATGTATTTGTATCCCAGAAAAACTTTCCCCAGATATTCTTTTGGAAACATTGACATGGATATGTAGATGTTAATATTTATTTACTCAAAAATAATCTTTACAAATTCTTAACAAGCTGGATGTTAACAGTGTGTAATTTCTCATTTGTTAGTTAATCATCCTGACAAAATGCCTAGCCAGAGAAGTTTCAATAAATCAGTTATTAACCACAGTAAATATTGGCTTAGAAGGAAACATTCTGATAATAAGCAGAAAATAACACCTTGTTGACAAATGGTAAACAAAAATCATTCTTGTTTTATATAAAGACAAAAGGAGACACCTTGTGCATCTGCGATGCCTGTGTGTTGCATTCAGCACCTCTTCTAGTACAGGCTTCAAGACAGAAGAGCCTGCAAGGGGAAAACTAAACTAGTTTTACAAATCATTTTAAGCTGGTGGGATGCTACCATCCCTCTGTTGGTGGATCACAGCTTATACAATCTTTTAAAAGGTTTTGGTTTCACTCAACCCACACCTCCACCAATCCTGTTTTTTTTCAGAGACATAAAGCTATTGAAGCTTGCTGCTGCCAGTGCTGGAGGAATTGATGAGCCTTACTTAGAAAAATGAAATTTAAGAGACAGAGAATAATAGGCCTTAAATGACAATAAGCTAACATTATGAACAAAGGAAACAGATTACTCAAATAAGAGCCAAAGGACTGAGGACTGAAAGTAGGGAAGAAAATATTGAAAAGGAGTTGAGAAAATGTTCTGATGATAAACTCAGGAATGGGACACATGCGCTGAAGCACTGCTACCCTATTTAGGTAAGTCATAGAGACACAACAAGCCAGTCCTGTAAAATGCAAAGGAGGAATCAAAGCCACACATACACAAAAAGTCTTTTTTCGCATCTTTAAGGTGATATTTTAGAGTAAAAGGAACAGAAAATGTTAATATAAATGCTACTCCTATTTTTGAAAATGACAGTTACCAGGGGTCTTCAAGCATGAGCCAATATAAATGAAGTCTACCCACCCAGAAATCCTGGGGATATATAAACTGATGAAAGAACCACAATAAAATACTGGACTCACTAGCATACCTTTGTATAAGAGGTACAAATTGCACAGATTTAAAAAATTGAATTAAGTATAGGTTTAAGTCATAAAGTAACTTTCTATGTACTTTCATTCACAGTATCAGCTTTGTTGGAATCCATAAATATGTCTAGAAGGAAAGCTGTGTTTAGTAACTAAATCAAAAAGTATCAAAAGGAATGCATCAGAAACAGAACAGCTTTTCGTTAAGCTCTCCCACAAACACAAGCATACAAGACAGAACACACAAATTTGTAAGAGGACAATTTAAATTTGCATGTTATTTACTCAGCATAACCACTCCTTCGGAAGCATTAGGATTTCTCTTGTATAGAAGTGCTTACATAATTTTAAAAATGTGTATTATTTACCCGATAGACCATAAAGGCTCCACGCAGAGCAGTTAGAGAGATCCAGAACATAATAATGTCTTCCATGAATCTAGTTTGGAGTCATCTGAGTGCATCAGATGATTAAAAAAATATGTACACATGCACATACGTTTGTTTCTTAAACAGTAATAGGGGAACCATTTTCCTTACCCTACATAGCTATCTCAAAACATCAGAGCAGACTTTCTGCTTATTATCCCACCATGTGATAATCGGAGTTCTGCATGTATTGAGGGGGAAATGTTATTCTTAATTTACATTGTTGATTTATGCTCCCAAAATTAAAGATAATTTTGAGCCATAGAGAACAAATCCTCTGCAACTGCTATATTTCTTTTGGCCCCTGTTATTGTTCATTTGCCCTTGGTATGAATTTCTGCATAGTATGCAGTGACTGTTGAAGACTTGATGATTCACTTGGTAGTGTTCAAAGGTTCCATGACATGTAGGGCTATCTGTGCCTGACTTGGGATGAAAAGTTCCTGCAGATGACTGCTAAGAGAGCTGAATTGATATATTTCAGCTATAAAATATTCTCAACAAACTACTCTCTGAAAATTAAAAGAAGAAGGAATTGCCTGAAAAAGTTTGGCATATAATATACAGTTGAATGTCAGAAAATTATGGTTGGCTCATGCTTTAGCAAAAAAGAAGAATGAAATAAGAGGGGAAAAAAACACAAGTCCAAATATGCAAATAAAATATCAAGATTAATTTTCTCAATTCTGATTAAAGTCACTGAGGTACAAAAAGCTCATCAATAACTGTACCCAATGTATGCTATCTTAAACACAAGGAAAATTACTAAATGCATCGTACTCCCACAAACTGATGTCTTCAAACCATTTCTCATATGATGAATTTCTATAATGCCTTCATGTTGGTTTTGGTGGGATTTTTTTAAGGCCTTATGTTCATAATGCACAAGGTTCAAACATGCTTTTTTTTTTTCCAATATCTTGTTAGTTATCCCAAAAAGGTGCTTACATACCACTGCAAAATATCAATGCTGGCAACACAGTGATGTGAGAACACTTTACCTCTTTCACAATAAGAAAGAACAGTTCAGAGAATCTTTATTAAAACACAGCTGAGATATGTGTACCTTCTTCAGCAATCTCTGTCATAGCACATGCAAGTGTGCATTCAGGAAATGAATAACAATGTATGTCCACTAGTAGGAAGACCTCTGCAAATCAGAACAGCCCCCATTGTGCCTTTTAAAAAACTAAAGCCAAAACAACCAAATCTCAAAAAACCCAACCAACCAAAACAAAACTAAACCCCAAAAGAAACAGCCCCCCCTCTCCCCCCTCCAAAAAACAATAATATAATATTTTGGAAGCATAGTCAGAGTAATGTGAGATTGGGCCTTAAGGAAATTTTTATTCTCAAGTGGATGTAAATGTATTCATAATGCAAAGAAATGCATAGTGTGTTATATACACAATACTTTAATAAATAGCCACACATTAAAAAATAATGAGATTTTCTAAGAAACAACATCCTGTGGTGTTTAGGGTCATAAAAAAGACAGCAAAGGAAGGTGGGGGGGAAGATTATGTGGAAAATCTGATTAAAATACTGAAACCCCATTCTATATATAAGATAGATACAATAAATATTTCATTTGCTAACTGTAAACAAAAGAACAAGTGCAGTAAAATGTAATTAAAAATGTAAAAGTGTGGGCAGTGATTTATTTTACCTCAGTGATATTAATATTAGAAATGGTATGTAAATAGATATCAAGCTTCTGCTGCAGAAAGTGGAAAATGGCTGTTCATTTTCTATAATGAGCTTTCATCTTTCTTGCTTTTGTTTCAAGTATTTCCACTGATTTATGAATAATGATGCTGTTAGCCACTGGAAAGCTTTAGCAAAGCTTTAAGTTCTTGTACTTCCTAACAGATATTACTTACAGTTTTTAATGTGGGGTTTTGTTTTGTTTTGTTTTGGGTTTTTTTTTGTAAGCCTGGTCAACAGATCTAACACAGAGTGTTTTGGCAGAAATACAGATTGTTTCACACTTATGGCTTGTTATGTCAAGAACATGTGGATTCTTTGTGGTTTGTGAGCCACAGGCCACAACATGAAAAGACAGAGAGGTGTTCTGGCTTAGTAGCAGCTGGCACTCCACAGGCACAGCAACTCCTAATGTGCAAAGGACATGCAAGGCTTTTCTACTTTCATTTCATCATACTTAGGTCTACTGAACAATTTTCTAGCAAAGAATATTTTCCATGTAGGCTTTACCTTTGAAGTACTTGGTACTACTAGTAAGACCAAGCTCTGGCTTTGCACTGGGCTGGCATTGTTGCTGCTAAAAGGTACCTTAGGCTTTTCCTGACAATTAAAGACAAGCTGGCTTAATGAGTTAGAGAATATCATAGGAAATTGCAGGTCTTTGTGAAATAATTACATTTCTGACAGTACAAATGTCAGGCTGCAAGTTCCACTTAGCCATAGCTTTGGGGTTACATGAAGCTACAGAAATTCACCACTTGACCCCTGTTTTTTGAGATGGTACAACACAGACCCAGAGACATGATGGCAGATAACAAATGTTATCTGTTTGTTTAGACATTATGGTTATACAAATACCAGAAAAGATTCATAATTCCTATGACAGTGCACATTAAAGTTAAAAACATATCACAATAAAGCCTTAAATATAGAAATGCAATTTCAGTATAACCACCAGTGCTGATAACACAGGCAATATAATAGATCAAATTCCTTCTTCTTCCAATAACTTCTTACTCTTTCTGTTCCCACTCATTTTCAAACACCCAAGGGAAAAAAAAGTCTACACAGCATGACCTGGAAGGCTACAGTTCTTGGCTATTTTAGAACATAGTAATGTGAGTGAACGGTGCATTTTCTATTAAAATGTAGTTTCATTGAAATAAAAGTGCTAGAAGGGAAAAATGTCAATAGGAATCTTGAAATAAATACTTTAAGCTTTCTCACTTCATTATCTAATTCTTTGACATTACTGAAATAAAATAATCCAACATGACAAGCATGCATTCTATTGATTCCTGATTGAATTGTTTCAAATTTTGTATTCCATAAGAGGGAACATAGTTACTTTTCTTCCTAATCATCTTATTTTGCTGTTGAAAATTTATTCCACCTGCTCCTTCCTTTTTTCCAAACTAGTGAAATTTCTGCTCTACCTTCTTTCTTGATACCATGTACATGTTAGTTGTATATTTCTTTTAGCTCCTCAATCCCAAGATAAGCAGAGCCAACCATGATGATATAATTCTAGCTGTTATTAGGAAGGAATACAGAGTTTGATCCTGAGACTTCAACACATTTATTAGAACTCCCTGGAACTCAAAAGCAGAGATTTTCAAGTTTTATAAGGCTGCACATGAGGTCATTGTGTCACATAATAGCATCAGGGCTCTGACAGCCACAGTAAAAGTGTATTTTGTTCTGGTTGGGTAAGAAAAAAAAGAAATTTCAAGCTCTTTACAACACTCTGATTCCTAGAAGTCATAGAATCATAGAATAGTCAGGGTTGGAAAGGCCCTTAATGTCATCTAGTTCCAACCCCCCTGCCATAAGCAGGGACACCTCACACTAAATCATGCCACCCAGGGCTTCGTCCAACCTGGCCTTAAACACTGCCAGGGATGGAGCACTCACAACCTCCCTGGGCAACCCATTCCAGTGCCTAACCACCCTAACAGGAAAGAATTTCTTCCTTATATCCAATCTAAACCTGTCCTGTTTAATTTTGAACCCTAATGAAGAGCCCCTCCCCAGGGTCCCTATAGGCTCCCTTCAGATACACTTTAACATTTTCCCTACAGAACTGGAGACAACTTATTGGTTTATATAATAGTCAGAGAATGACATAATGGTTTAATGGTTTAGGTTGGAAGAGACATTAAAGATCATCTAGTTCCACTCCCCTTGCCATGGGCAGGGATACTTTCCAGAAGACTAGATTGCTCAAGGCCCCATCCAACCTGCCTTGAACACTTCCAGGCATGGGACAGCCACAAATAATTGGGGCACCCTGTGCCAATGCCTCACCACCTTCACGGTAAAGAATTTCTTCTTAAAAATTTAGCCTAAATCAAGGCTTCACAGCATAAGTGAGTAGAGAAGCAAATTTCTATTAAAGAGATTTTTTTTATTTGGCTGTGGTACTTTTAGTATAAAACAACAGCTGTTCTGAAGTTTTAAAAATCAAGGCAGGAAGGCAAGAAAGGCAAGCAGGCAAGCAGGCAGGCAGGAAGGAAGGACAGCAGAAAGAAAAATGCTAGTAATGTTTAAGACACAGAGCTTAAATTTGGTTTTGTTGGGACAAAGAAAGAAAATAAGCTTGTACAAGCTATTTTCTGTGATAGTTTCTTCAAAACAAATAGCAGATAAGTATTTATCAATGCTTATGATGCTCCTGAAACCAATAGAGGGTACGTTTGTAAGTACTAGAATGAGAGAGTATGCATAAGTGATCTAGACAGTTTGCAAAAACATGATAGATATTGTGCAAATCTGATACTGCAGAATATTATCAGTACAAGTTTCACTGAGGAAAGCAGAAGACAAGAACATTTTTCAGGAACAAGATATATTTCTTGGAATGAGAACAATGTCTGGTAAGGTTTACTAGCTTGTTTAAGTTGTACCACCTAGAGCCGGTGATCAACCAAATGATTGCTACAATGAAAAACTCAGTAAAATTGCTTTCTTCCATGTGTTTTTTAATATTATAGTGCTTTATCACTTTTCAGGAGGTGCATTCCAGGGCACTGAGCTCAGTACTGTCTATGAGGGTCACTCTCCCTCTTGTTCTCTTGCCATGACAAAATAATGCATTCAGTGTGGTATTTTGGTTTCGTAAGATTCTTGTTATTGTTTTGCTGTCAATAAGTACTGAGTGTTGTATGTTAACATTAGAAAAAGACCTAACACAAGTTCCTGGCAGTTGTTGAGACTGATGATAATACTCAGCCTTGTGGACTGCAAACCCAATGTCAAGGGACAGCCCCCAAGATGGTTCTAAGGCGTTAGCCATTGTATTCCTCCCAGGCTCTAGGTCACTATTTTCAGATCTGTAAGGCTAAGGCAATTGAGTTTCTTTGAAGAAAAAGCCACAATCTCAAATGTAACTGAAATACAGTTGTTTTTTTTTAAGTTAAAAGCAATAAAAATTAATAAAGAGGGGAGATGTTCAAAGTGACAAAAGATAAAATTTGTAAATATGAGTATTTAACTCCTCTGCCATTTTTTATTATATAATCCTACAAACCCACATTTCTAGATTTGCAAATGATTTAGCTAATGTTTTTCTAAAGCTACCTACGTGCAGAAAAGAGAATGCTATTCTAAATGCCTAGATTGACATGTAGGACAGCTGAGTGGAGACTTTTTAATGAGGAACTATTATGCTTATTTATTTCAATGCAATTGCAGAAGTAAATGGACAGTTGTTAAAACAGTAAATTTAGAATTGTGTTTTGAGTTCCTTATTGCTTCATCAAACTCTCAACACTACCAAGGCAAATCTGTTGATGTCACCAATGATACTATGTTGCATGCTAACATGAAAAGAATCAGTAAATTAAGTATATTAAGATTGTATTACATAACAAATACCTCCCTAGAGAAGAAAGTCAATGTTAAAAATGCTTTCGTGTAAAACAGATGTTTTGATACTATATTGTAGAGACAGCATTTAAAGAGAACAGAAGAAAGAAGAGAAGAAGAGAAAAGAGAAAAAAGAAAAGAGAGAAGAGAAGAGAAGAGAAGAGAAGAAGAGAGAAAAACAAACACCGCACAAACAACCCCAAGAGGGTGGACAAGCTACCCAATTCACTTGAATCTGGACCAGTGTCATGGATGCAGGGCAAGACATGGAAACAAAGAGAGAAAAATAAGGTTTGATTAGATGGAAATGTTTTTGGTTTCAAAGCCATCCCTGAAGGAAGAAATTTTCAAAAATGCCACAAAAACATGGGTATTTGGGAACAAAAAGAACAAGATATTAATGAAGCTGGTGCGCTTCACGTAGAAACAATGTTTGGATAGTATTTCTGGACAGGTTTTGCCCTGAAAGAAGCACCATTGAGTGTTTTCTACTAAAGGCAGGCAATTTAAAGACATGTCTGGAGCTCATGATTATTTTCAGTATTATCATCGAAATCATAGTTGATCTCATATTCTCATGTCCTGATATGTTTTCAGTTCTGCAACCTTTGCCTCAGTATGCTGAAAATGTGAAAAGTCCCATAATTGCAGCAAAAGACTGCAATAAATTTCACTACCTTTGCCCTTTACTGTACTTTGCCATTTCATTAGCTGGTATACTTTAGGTCCCTTGTACAGATCCAACAACTTTGAGGAAGGAGGAGGAATGCCTACAGGAATGACTTGTCCATCAGAATACTGAGTCTATAAAAGGTTAAAGAGAAGAGCATTCAACTGTCTTCCATATGCAAAGGTGACTATTTAGACTTTCATGTTTTGTTCTTGTGATAGGATGTGCAATGGCAACATAAAATGCCACACAGGACTGGATTCTAATGACAGCAGCTGTAACAGAAATTGAAAAGAATACAAACAACCCATTCTAGACTCGCAATTTTTAGATGGTAATCAATTAATCCTTTTTGGATTCTGTAATCAAGAGCTGTCTGGCCTGTTCTCTTAGGAAGAATTCATGCCCTATCCTCAAAACAAAACTATCACAGTTGAGTCTTTGTGGTTTCATCGAATCTGGCCTATAAAAGATGACTGTCTTCTAAAATGCAAAAGATGCAGTGCAAGTCTTCCAATTTGCATTTTTCTTGCAGACAACTAAAATAGCAGTTGTCATCCAAAAAAGAAGGGAACAAAATTTACAGTTCACACTATCAGTTACGATTATTTATTGAGTCAGCATAGTTATGAACAAGACTAGGAAGTCCTCATTTTTCAAGTAAAGTATACAATATATAATAAAATAATACCTTTAATGACAAAGGAAAACATTTCAAACTAAAAAAAAAAAAAAAAGAAAGNCAAAATTTACAGTTCACACTATCAGTTACGATTATTTATTGAGTCAGCATAGTTATGAACAAGACTAGGAAGTCCTCATTTTTCAAGTAAAGTATACAATATATAATAAAATAATACCTTTAATGACAAAGGAAAACAATTCAAACAAAAAAAAAAAAAAATAAAAAAGCAATGCTCAGTTAAGCAACTGAGCTTCTTCTGTGCCTTTGAAATCTTTTAAGATAGAACTTCAGTCAGTATGGTAAAGATTCACCCACCTTTAGCTCTGGAGTGTTGTCATGGTTTAAGCCCAGCCGCAAATCAGAACCACTCAGTCTCTGTCTCAGTCCCCCCTTTCCCCTCCCTGCTCCTGGAGGGATGGGGAGAAGAATCAAAAGAATGTAACTCCCACGGGTTGAGATAAGAGCAGTTTAGTAACTAAGGTATAACACACCCCACTGCTGCTGCCACCAATAATAATAATGATAAGGGAAATAACAAAGGAAAAGAATACAGCTGCTCACCACCCGGTGACTGATACCCAGCTCGACCCCGGCAGTGATCAAGCTCTTCTGGGTAACTGCCCCCAGTTCTACATCCTGGGCATGACATGCTGTGGTATGGAATATCTCTTTGGCTAGTTTGGGTCAGGTGCCCTGTCTCTGCTTCCTCCTGGCTTCCACTCCTCCCTGGCAGAGCATAAGACTCAGAAAGTCCTTGGTCAGAGTAAACATGACTCAGCAACAGCTAAAACCATTGTTGTTATCAGTGCTGTTCTCAGGCTGAAAGTCAAAACCACAGCACTGCACCAGCTACTAAGAAGGAGAAAAATACCCAGGCCAGTATCCACCCCTTATTCCATATCATTCACATAATGCTCAGATCCCACATTTTTAATATAACATCACTCTTATCTCATATATATGCATATATATGCATCCACAGAGAGAGAGATCATTCCTTAGCACATGGACCAATCTCTGTAAAGCTGCTGAGTCCATCTGGTCCGTAATGTCAGGCTCCATCCCTTGTAACAGTCTTTCAGAGCAGGAGAGGATTGTGATATAGTCAGTCTGCCAGGCCTCCCCATATTTGTACTTCAGCCATCATCCTCCATGCCAAAGAGGCTTTAACTGCTTGGCTTGCTTAATTGCAGCACGTTTCATACTCATGAATAACCTGGGCAATAGTGTCCATTGCTAAATCCATCTCTCAATCAACAGGCCCATCTGTATGTTGCATCTCTGCCCTGATGGCCTGAGGTGTTATGGGCCCACCAGGCCCAAAATAATTCACCCTCCCCTTCAGCAGTCATTGCAACTTGTTGCTGGGGACTCCATAGAGCTGACTTCCATCTCCGACACTTCCAAAGCCCTGGAGGGGCCCACTGGACTAGATACTTGCCCATACTGTCCCACACACCCTGCCACTCATGACTGTTCAGCCTCAGGGAAAATCTCTTGGTGGTCCTCCTATATCCTTGTCTAATCCTAGACAAGACCCAAACCCGACTCTGCTTAACTTTCGAGATCAGATGAAATGGTCGTGGGTAAAACACACTCTGTATGTGTGCCAACATGGTGATCCCCATCATAATCAGCTACTAAGAAGGAGAAAAATGACTGCTATTGCTGAACCCAGGACAACAGTACTCTTATATTGATCTCCAGTAATGGTATCCATATGTTGCCAGTACTGCATTAAGCCAAACATTTGTGAAAATAAATTTCTCTCTCTCTTCTGTGTCACAGAGTACACAGAGTATTGTACAGATGAGTTTTAGAGACTATGTTTTAGCAAGAGACAGGGATTTTAGTAGTGTGTTTCTAGTAATGTTCAAATTTTGATAAGTTTATTTTAAGGTCTGAAAGCAACACAGAGAATTTAACTTAATCTCCATACTTAAGAAGTCCACCTTAGAAAATTCATTGCCTAATATCTAGTCAAAGATACAAAATGGTTTATTCTGTATTTTAAAGATGGTGATGCCTGCATATACTTTGCATGGCATAACTGATTGTACAAAGTGCAAAGCAATGGACAGCTACACCATAGGCAACCAGTTATAGGGGTATAGGGAGCAGTTATAGGGAGCAGCACTTAGGAGGAAAGGAAAAACATCCTTTCAAAGCTTCTTGAAAATCCATGATGGTGACATGTTAATGAAAGAAAAAAAAATTAAAAATACAGAGCAGAACTGAGATGGAACTGTGTAATGTTGAGATCAGATAAATTAGGGCAATATTTATCATGTTTGGTTGCATAACAGTACTAAGATGTAGCCTTCAGAAAAGAACTTTTAAAGTTGCAGTAAAAAAAAGGACTGTAAATGAAGGTACATATGGCCTGAAGTAATTTTCTCAGTATTATTTACAAGTTATTATTTGTCTTAATAGACCTGAAAAGTTCTCTGTATGCAAATTTTAGTAGGCAAATACAGTCACTTATTTCCCCATATTAGTCAAAAATGAAGAGAGGTAAAGCAGTTGAAGTTAACCAAATCAGTAAGGATTTTTAAGATTAGTATTATGCAGAAGAGTCTGATTCACATTTGCCTGTAAAACATAAAAGCAGATATATTATGGATACGCTGAGGAGTGCTGACTGACCTCCTTGATGGTATATAGTATATATATAGACCCACTGAGGATAAACAAAATCTATTTGTAAACCCCTTACTATGGAATTTTCTACTTTCCTACTTCAGTCCTGCTGGGAAAAAATTTTCCTTTGACAAGATTTATTTCATTCTCTGGTGTATTTGAAACCGGTCTTACTTCATGCCTTTATGTAGAGTTCAGTCTGTCCAATAAGATAACTAACTGCACATGAAGTATAACCAGACTGACCTGCCTTCAGAGCTGCCATATGTTTATAAATATTAAGTATTTTGCTCTAACTGGATTGATCTGTTGTAATACTGAGCTTTAAAATACAGCTCAAGAATATGTAGAGTACTTTATAGTGATGGCTTTTTCTAATTTGTAACATTCAAAATCAAAGTTTTTACTTGCATTAGTTTTTACAAAAATTATCCAGCTTTTGATAATACCTTTATGCAAAATATGCTTTATTTATGAAAGAAGAAAGAACCTATAGAAATGCATATATTACCTGTGTTTTCACTGACACAACATATTTTCAGCAACCAATGCAATATGTGGGAAGAGAGGAAATCATTATGATACAAAATGTCAGTGAATGTACAAAATAAGCAAAGATGTATTGCTAAATTATTCATAGATACACAGAATTTAAGGTCAGAAGGTCAATTGTACCAGTACAGTAGCTTGAGCTCATATGTAACATGAGCAATCAAAATTCATCACCAAAATCACTTACACCAAAGTGAACTCAAAAGCTAGTGTTTGCTAAAACATTCCTTCAGAAGGACATCTAGTTTTGATTTATAAAGATTTCAGTAGTGGAAGAACTTAAAATTTTCCACGGTAGTTTGTTCCAATATTTAGTTATCCTTGCTGTTAAAAGTGAGTACCAAATATTTTATTTAAATTTCAGTATCTTTAAGAACTACCAACTGGTTCTTGTTATGCTGGTTCTTTTTTGTCACAGATTGAAGAGTCTTTGGTATCTGCTATTTTTCCTCATGTAGGTACTTACACACCATAATCAAATCACTTCTTGATCTCCTTTCTGATAATCTAAGCAAGGTGAACTTCATAAATATTATATTGCAACACATTATTTTCAACTTGCAATCATTTTAGAATATCCTCTTGGCAGTTATAGGAACCTTACATATCACAATTCTGAGCTGTTTTACTTCAAATAGGAGAAATAGGATAGGGACAATTCAATCTGTTGACTTTAGGACAATTTCATCTATGCAATGTAAAATAGGATGAGAAGGTGACCCAGAATTACATGAACATTCTGAAAAATATTCTGCATATATGTTATACAATGTTAAATTTCACAAGTCAAACAGATAAGTCAGAAAAGGAAATTATAGCCAAACTTTGAAAGATTATACAATACACTGTATGACTAAGGAAGAGGCAACAGATGACTGCACAAGTTAACAGGTAACCAATAAATGCTAGCTGTTTCATGCTATCTAATTACTTGATGAGTTTTCAGACAATACAATAGGTCCAAATGATTTAAGTTCAGGATCATTTCCATATAGTCTGTTCCAGGACTAGTGAAGCAAGCATTCTGTTGCATATTCTCATCAGACAGATTTTTTTTGTGAGCTGTTTGGAACAAATGGTTATCAGGGAAGTACAGTAACTTCAAGTGGCTTAGCAACCTCCAAGACTGATGCTTGATTAATAAAAACATTGTCCTCACTTGTTGATACCTCCTGGGCTTCCTTAGTTAGTCTCACACAAATCAGCCAAAGGAAAACAGGCCTCTGAAGGCAGGCACTAAAGCTGTGAAGTAACAAAGCACAACAAAGCTGTCTCCTGTTTTCTATTTATTATTATTTTTCTCCCTAATTTTCCTCTTCATTAATGATAGAGACTGGAAATTTTCCCATCACTCATGGGAATGCCAGAGCAAAGTGCCTCACTGCCTATTCAGCTGGAAGAACACTAACTAAAAATATATTGCTGATGTAATTGTGATTTAAAAAGAATCACAATGGATTAAGAAAGATTATATTTTTAAAATCAGGAGTAGGTGTGCCAATAAACTTGTGAACCCTCTAAATAATGTAGTACCAACTCTGCACCTGCAATTCCATTACAGATGTGTAAGAGTTTTGCACAAGGAAAACTTCCAAACAAAGTGGAGAGATAAAATTACAAATTATTTGTCCACCAAAAAAATTTGTCCACCAAAGCAAATTATTTCAATTCACAAATGCAAGCCATGTTTTTCTTGCTTTCTTGCTTTTTTGCTTCTTTTTTATCTCACAGAATTATAGAAAACAAAAGCTATGCTTGATACTGAGCTTATAACAGTCTAAGAACCACAAAATTTTCCCAGTGTGTAGAAACATGGGACTGGGAAGAAGAAAGATGAGGATCACATATACCCAGTATATGTGATATATATGTGACACATATACATCACATATACCCAGTATATGTGATATATATGTGATACATATACCCAGTAATTATATGCAGCAATACTATTTTGTCTTAAAATGCTGTTGCTCACCTCCAAACCTGATTTCCCTGATAGACTTTCAATTGATTTAGAACATATATTCATTCTTGAATAATTTTGTATTTATTCTTATGCCTGAACTATCACTTAGTTAAATACCTCTTCCCATACTGAAAAAAACCTTGATCTTTGTGTAGAGCATCATAAAATTAAAATTATTAAATGTGTTAAACACCTTTGTATACCTCTGAAAAATTACTGTTGCATTTCTGTTTTGGATTGTTTTAACAGAAATTTGCTAATAAGACACTGGAATTTTAATTTATGCTAGAATAGCGTATAGAGTACTCAAAGCCCCACAGTCCTAACTGGGCAGTACACACAAAGAAAAGAAACAGCTTTTATTAAAATGTTTAAACCATTGCTTCATCAATTCTGTGATGACTGTGTTAAGGTCATTGATCCAATTGAAGCAGCACTAGCTTCCACAATACACATTTCTAGAGGCTGTCTCATGCTATATATTATTTTTCTTACACCACTAAGTGCACAGTTGCACTGTTTTTTACATTTAATACTACTCAAAAAATCTGTATATATAATGTAGCATGTTGGGAATTTATAATAATATAGGTTACCTTGGCTTTGGCACGACATATATATCTTATAGTAGTTAAAATTAATTCAGTACATATTTCTATATGCTTGGGATACATATCTACTTCTACATAGCCAAGGCATCTAAGTTTCCCTTCTTCCTGCCAAAAGATGAATGGTAACAACCAAATTCTGCTCGGAGTTATATCTATGAAAATCCATTAGTTTCAACGGGCATGCATATCTTAGGGCAGAACTTAACCAAGTAGACTATCTTCTACTTAACACTTACTGTCATTTACCCAATTTTTGAAAAATGAACCAAGTCAATAAAATCCAGTTAACAAAATGGATATGGGAGATAGCACCCATTCCCTCAACACAAACAGTACATATTTTAACAATGTTCATTAACACTAAGAGGAAAATAGCCTACACTAGACATCCTGGGATAATGCAGGAAAAAAAATAACAATAAAAAAGACTGCTATGCCATGACCAATGAGGGTAGCTACTGCAGCAGCAGTAAGAGCTCCTTACCTCCTCTCTCAGTAAGCTTAACCAACAGCAGGGGTTTCTGGATAATACCTTGGTTTTACAAAAACAGATTGTTAGTCCACTAAGCCATTGACATCATTACTGGGCAAAAATTATTTCAGTCCCTACTTGGGAGTGGGTGGGAGAGACTACAAAAATAAAAGCCTGCATATAAGTGTATTCTTCTTTTTATTAAACTAGTGATATTATGGCATTTAAAGCAAATAACTTGCATGCCTTTTAGCTGAAAGGTGACATTTCATGAATTACATTGATACTTCAGGTTCTTCAAGGTTAGGTGTTAGACAGTACTTTGGTATACGGTGGTATTTAAAATGGGTCTTCCTCCTCACTGAAGTGATGTGTTCTGAGTGGCTTTTTTTAGAAGCACTTGCACTTGATTAAGAGCTATCAGGGTGACCAGATCTGAAGCAGTTTCACTTGACTAAGAGTTATCAGGGTGACCAGACTGAAGTATTAGGTGGAAACTTGATTTCTTTCATAAGAACAACATGGGGAATCATGGTTGTTATAGAGTTACAAGGGTAATTACTGGAAAGATAATCTATTTGGACAAAAAAGTGCCCAAAACACATACTGAGTGTAATATTCCAGTTCCTCTATTATCTGTTTCACAAATAATGAGTCACTGGAGCACACCCGATGTGATCAACCCTGAGGAGACTGCAGAACCCAGCAGGGGTAAGTCAGGTTTCATAAGATATCTTTTTACACCACATAGTTGGGGAAACAGCAAATAGCTCAGAGAGGATGAATATAAATAGAAATGCACATGGACAACTCCCTAAAGACAGTCAAAAGTCTGCCACCACCAGGTCTTTTTTCTGGCTAACATCGCAGTATGTGATAACTTGTTGCTGGCATGATTTGTAATGTGTATTCTTCACAATAAACATTGTCCTGAGGTGGCACCCCATAATCCAAACAGCTAACTGATCAGCATCAAAAATACAACAGAATGGTGAAGTCAGTCAAAGGAAAAAGTATTTACTATTATATTTAATGATGTCAAAATATATCACGACAAAGTAGTAAGTCTAGAAGTGAGAATGAAAATTCCAAATAACCATGAGCTTAATAACCAAAAGGAAACAAGAGTTTCTTATATTTGTAGGAAGTATGCCCTAAGGATATATAAATATATACATCTCTACATCTCTACATCTACACATATATACATACATATGTATACACACACAGAGTATATAGTTTATGTACTGAGAAATAAGTGATAGTTTTAACATTTCTGTTAGATTACTCTGAATCTCACAAAGACCTTAGTATTATTTTTCCTAGAAAGGTATAATAGCCAAGAAAAGCAGAACTACCCAGTAGACTTTTTAGATAGATTTTATCATGGAAGAAAGTAAAAATGTCTATGTAAGTCTTAGTGTTAATATTGCTGAAAAAAAAAAAAAAGCCCCAAACCAAAAAAAACCTCAGCCCTACAAATCAAACTAGAAGCTGGAACAGGGTATATAGAAGATGAACTTTTATCACCACTGACCTTTACATTTAGGTCTTAATTACAGCTGTGATTTTGACAGGATGCTTTAAAAGAATTTCACAGCAGTTGTCAGAATTCTTCACCATTAATATCCAAGGCTACCAGTTTATGTAGCTTTAACTGTAACCAACAAACAGAGGAGATTCTAGCAGCAAAGCACACTTTAGTAATGGAATCAGTACTAACAGGTACAATCAAAATAGTTATGGAAAAGAATAGGAATAAATCTGTTCAGACTGATTTGCACACACATTTTGGTCTGAAATGAAACTCTACTGAGGTTGTCTTTTCCTATCACTACAGTCCTTAATGAAGAGTCCCTCCCTAGCAAACTTACAGGCCCCTTTTAGATACTGGAAGGCTGCTATGAGGTCTCCACGAAGCCTGCTCTTCCACAGGTTGAACAGCTCCAACTTTCTCAGTCTGTCTTCATACAGGAGATGATCCAGGTGCCTGATCATCTTCATGGCCCTCCTCTGGACTTGTTCCAACAGCTCCATGTCTTTCTTATGTTGAGGACACCAGAACTGTACGCAGTGCTCCAAGTGGTGTCTCACAAGAGCAGAATAGAAGGGCAGGATCACCTCCTTCGACCTGCTGATCACATTTCTTTTGAATGCAGCCCTGGTTATGGTTGGCTTTCTGGCCACACTGCCGGCTCATGTTCAGTTTCTCACCAACCAACACCCCCAAGTCCTTCTCCGCAGGGCTGCTCTCAATCTCTTCTCTGCCCAACCTGTAGCTGTGCCTGGGATTGCTCCGACCCAGGAGTAGGACCTTGCACTTGGCATGGTTAAACTTCATGAGGTTGGCATCAGCCCACCTCACAAGCGTGTCAAGGTCCCTCTGCATGGCATTCCTTCCCTCCAGCGTATCCACCTAACCACACAGCTTGGTGTCATCGGCAAAATTGCTGAGGGTGCACTCAATCCCACTGTCCATGTCAGCGACAAAGATGTTAAACAAGACCGGTCCCAGGACTGATCCCTGAGGGACACCACTCATCACTGGCTTACAGGCGGACACTGAGCCATTGACCACAGCTCTTTGTGTGCAGCCATCCAACCAGTTCTTTATCCACCGAGTGCCCCACCTGTCAAATTGATGTCTCTCCAATTTAGAGACAAGGATGTCGTGTGGTACAGTGTCGAACACTTTGCACAAGTCCAGGTAGGTGATGTCAACTGCTCTGACCCTATCCATGAGTTCTGTAGCCCTATCATAGAAGGCCACCAAATTAGTCAGGCAGGATTCAAAACAGTAATTGATACAAAGCATATTTGGCTTAGCTGTGTTCAAAGTGTTCAGCCTCCATAAGTTAGCAATCATAATAACAAAACATGCAGCCAATGCTCAAAGGTCTCAAATTTCAGGAGAGGTTTCTCACTAATTTGTACACCTTCCCCTCCCTGCCCCATTTGTTATTTTCTTATAAAGCAAAACCTACAAGAAGAGAATTAAAAGCTCAAGTCCTTTGCAGAGCTGTAATTCTTTATTCCCCAGGGATTAAAATGGTGCTGCTATGAAAGGTGTTATTGAACACCTCCAATAATTCTTTCAAGCCATTTATATCACAAATATCAGCAGATGTTCCATAAAATGACTGAGGGAATAAACCTAGAAGATGCACTTACATATTTTCTGTACACATAACCACATGAAAACAAAGTATGTAAAACAAGCAGTAGCATTCTAAGTTCAGTTTGTTATTTGAATATACATGAGAAACGTCCTGAGAGAAACAGACTGTCCATGTGGGTTTTTTATTTTTCCAAAAAGGTCAAGTGGTCTTTGCATGAAAACAGCGCAGAAACAGTTTCACATGACTTTCAAGAAGCTTTGGTAAGTATTTTTTTTTCCCAGTTGATCTTAACAAGGTATGGCACCAGCATAAGGTATGTTTTTCCCAAGAAACTTCCAAGTAGCTTTTCACAGCAAAGCTTTGCAGAACATGAAATGAAACATTAGCGGTGCAAAAGGCCTCTGTTAAGTCCACAAATTGTTTTATGATGTATTAGTTCTTTTCATAGTAAATATCTCATTTACTGGGTTTTTTTTTGTGCTTTAGTTGTCTTTCCTACTGTAGATTCAACTTCTTGCAGCCTCCATTTACATTAATATCTCTCAAGATGTTTGTCACAGCTTGCTTTTTGTTTGAAATCGATGGTATCATTACTACTGCATGCACACACACACACACACACACACATACAAAAGTAACATCTCTTTCAGGAAATGTCCCCTCTGGATACTTTTCACTTCTCTGTTTAATATTTGTAGATGCCACTTTGCTCGCATATGCTCAAGTAATTTTTTACCTCTTTTTCAGCTCAAAAGTATTTTCCCACCTTCCCTCATTCAAACATCATTGGCTGGTTTGCCTTCCACACATGCAAGCTTCCAACAGCTAAATTCCTGTGTTACCAGCTGAGAAACCTGCTGATTTGATTTGTTATGAGCACATGGCACATACTCATTTGTATTGCATGCAAATTAAATATATACTTATACACACTGGCAAGATTTCTGGTTTCATTCAAATATATTGTGACTGTCAAGGGTAAGACTGTAGCTTTAGTTATAAATATGTCTCTACAAAATACTTTGGATTTGGCCTTAAATCCTCAACTGGTATATTAACAACGAACAATTATTCAATTAAGTGCACTGATGTCTTTACTCAAACATGTGTTTTCCTTTAAGTATTTCCAATATAGAGTTCAACTGTCAACTTCTTTTATTGACACAACTTTTAAAAATTCCACATAAAATGGAAATAAAAAATCAAGGGGTATGAGCAATGTTATACTTAATGTTAGTTAATAATCTTGTCCTGGGCTCAGCTGTAGCTTCATCCAGTATCAGAACTGCTTAAGGAGGTTGGTTTACAGACATTTTTATGTCTTATTATGAAAAAGTGACTAGCAATCACTTCATCTGCTGTTCTGGAGTACAGAAGCCCCGCTTTCCTTCTTAACTGCTCCAAACCATTCACCCACCGAATAAATCACCTTACTAAACCAGTGTCTCAGAGAGAGCTTCTAGTGACTTTGAACAGAGATAGCCTGTCTACTCAGTTGTGCTTTGTTTATGAAAGCTCATTTTAGGAAGAATTTGAATGGGCACCTCAGCAGTGTTTATTGTACTTTCGGGGTTTGGGGTTTTTTTTGTTTGAAGTGATAAGTGTTTATGTTCATGAAAAGAGGAGCCACTACCATATAGGACAACATCTCTACTTCCAACTACACTACTCTACTACACTAAAATGCAAAGAAATGCAAACCTGGTTTGTGTGTGCATCAGTCTGGGTTTTAGTATGATAGAAATACCAATTTGATTTTTCAGGGATCAAAGGATGGTGTAAGAAAAAAAATTAGCAAGTCTGTTTCTCCCCTTTGTGAAGACACTCATACCACAAGTCTTCAAACATTTCCTGACCCTTTTGAAAAGTTTTGTGGAACATCGGCCTGATGCACGCTCACTTCATTGTATCATCTGCTACAGTCTAGCTCCAATAGTTTCTTTCTAAATATTTAGTGGGACACCTGATGTGGAAATCTTAACACAAAGCAGACCGTGTACAGGTTACAGTGTCACAAATAGGAGAAGGACTAAGAATTATTATTGCTCTTTCTTAAAAATAAAAGAATAGTGAGACTTCAGTGTATATTTTCACAGTTGCATACAGTTTTGCAGTGCTTCGTTTCACTTTCATTGGGAAACAGCATGGAGTTATTTTTATTTCTTGAGGCTTTCCTACTTCATGCGTAGGCTAGAATTTACTGCTGTATGTCCACCAAAACGTTTCTCAATAGACATGTTAGACTACTTCTAAAGTGGAAGCTTTCTTAATTTGCTTTGAAAAACTGGGTCTAAGCCTTCTGCATAGGTCGTCATTTGTGTTAGTCACACTTCCTAAAAGCTCAGTATCATAGAATCACTTCTTTATCTTTCTTCCTGAGAGTTCTTTATTGGCAAGTCACAACAAACTGTAAAATTTGCTATATTTACCATGAACAGCTTGTGAAACATGTCAACTTTCTCTATAATTTTCACAGGGCTTTAATTATGAATCAATGTGATGTTATGAATAGGGGTATTCATAGCTAATGCTTTCAACATGCAGTAAGCAATATTTCTATTAGTTAAACATTGCTCATATCCACAGGCACTTCATTCTGGATTACTTCTTTTGTGAATACCCAGGCATATGAATTTTAGTCAATCTGGTGGTCAAGTTAAAAAGGAAATGATGCATTTTCCATGGAATTTTTACATTGCAAATAAGGATGAATTTTCTAACTGGAGACTTGCAATTCTCTTGGGACTGTTTGTGACTGACACTATATTTTATCTGCACATTGAAACAACACACTTATCAAATGGAAAAGAAGAAGAAAAATTACAAGAGATTTGATCTTCTTTACAGCTTCTAATAGTAAAATACACTATATGATTAATGAACCTGTCAACTGTAATGGGAAGAATATGTAACAAGTAACTGTGCATTACTTGTTTGCGATTTTTATCTTTTATAAATGCAACCATGTGTAGGATGATAAGATTAACTCCTTGTGCTTTTAAGTGAACATTATATGCAATAATAACACAATCTCTGCTGTTTCTTGTCTTTCTGTCAGTTCTCAGTCTTCAGAATTGGAATTTTTTTAATTCCAAACGAGCTATATTATTTTTTAATTTGGCACATCTACACATTTACTGCTGGAGAAATTATTCAGAGGGGTGAAAATCCACACATCCTACCTGTCTCTTTCCATTTAGTTCTTTATGTGTTGTACCCTGCAGCTTTTCTGTGTTAAACAAAATGGGTTTTTCCATTTCTTCAGAATTTTTACAGGGCCTACCAGAGAGCCCTGGGCCTTGTTACTGGAGTCTGTCTGGCATCAAGGCAGCATAACATAAAGGATAGAAATCCAACAGATCTATATTATCTTTCAGATACCCTCTATATAATTTTGAATTTCTATGTCCAATACTCTAGGAATAACATTGGGAAAGTCATCTTTCATGTCCTACTGACTCAAAACATTAAGAAATCCTAGTGTTTAAATTTCACTGCAGTTGGCAGGGCCTTGACACAGGAGCCAGATCAGGGATTTCTGGCATGTCTCTCACCAACTACTGGGAGGACATTAAAATAAAATGTTTATGAAATTTTCCTGTTCTGAACATAAGCATTAAATGTTCAGTGGCATTAAAATAAGAGGAAATGATTTCTTGAATTAGCAATATGGGAAGTGTTTGCAATTGGAATCGAATCTCAGTCTGTTACTTTGTTATTAGCAAAACAAAATTTTCTAATTATCTGATCAGAAAGAAAGATTTTTTAAGTCTTGTATGTACTCAAAAAGGGCACACAAACAGGTATGACCACAGTAAATTTCCCTTTATCATTTGAGAACTTGAAGTTTTAAGTTCTAAATAAAGTTCTAAACTAAAGTACATGGTGAAGTCAGGACTTTCGGTGTGGTGCGGAAATTGGAAAAAAAAACCCTGTGATTAAATTTTGTTATTACAAGAATTAATTTGGCACAATTTACACCATTTGTTGCAAGGCGTTATTTATTGTAATGTATGTGTTGTAAGTTGTCCAAGTAAAATTAACAGTGCAATGTTATCATATTAGCTATTTAAACACTCTTTAATATCAGTCCTTTTTGCTCACTGTCTTTACTTTTTTACTGAGGAGGGGGAAGTCATAGAAACTTAATGACATGTTGAAGGGACAGTAATATTTAAACAGAGAAAAAGTGAAATTTGTCTGCTTCATTGGTCCCATGGTACCTCCATGATCTGTCTTTTGGAAACTTCTAGCAGTGCAAACTAATTGTGCTATTTTTTTACAGCTCAGTCTCTGAATTCAGGCAAAATGTTAAACAGAAGGGAATCATCAAATATGATTTCTACTAGCTCTACTTTCACACAGTATTGGATATCCAAGTAGATTTTATAGTCCTTTAGAAGTCAAAGAAACTCTTAGGCAAATTAAGTCCATCACTTATCAGAGAATTAACCATATGATGCTGTGCAGACTGAACTATTCAATGTCATTTTGCTCAGACAAGAGGTTAAGTATGAAAAGATGTTTACCAAAGTTAGTTTTAGCAAGAGAATAAGTACCAAGACAGAAAAGGAAATAAGCAAATTAACAAAAAAAAAAAAAAGTTGTTTAAATAAATATTCTATACTTAGAATA
>NDXB01020361.1:35841-49612 GCA_002631895.1 Agapornis roseicollis | reverse complement strand
AAAAGTACAAAAAAAAAAAAGGAAATAAGCAAATTAACAAAAAAAAAAAAAAGTTGTTTAAATAAATATTCTATACTTAGAATACTAAAGAATGATAAGATTCTTATTTATTTTTATTATTATTAGAGATGCAGGAAGAATCCACAGGGAAGGAACTGTGGACAGTGAAATAAAGTAATCTTAAAAAATGAATAAAAGTGTTTCACATGAGATACGCTAGTGTCTACAGTCATTAAAATGTTTTGCAGCCACTGCTGCTGTCTTGAAACAATCCATCTTTAAGTGTTGAAAGGATAAGTTGACAAGAAACAATCAACATGGATTTTGACAATATACCATGTCAAGCCTGTATAATTTTCTCCTGTGAGAGAAAAAAAATTGTTCTTTTGTTTGGTGGAAAGCAGTAGATCTAAATTAGCTTAACATTAGTAAAGCTTTTGAACCTGTCCAAGCAATATATTAATAAACAAACTATATATTAATAAACAACCTAGACAAAGGTAAACCTAGCCCAGGTAAAAAGACTGCAGGACAGAAAGTAAAAAAAAAAAATGGACTCAACAAATTAAGCTGCAAGGACAGACCAAGGATAATTCAGGATAATCACATTGATCAGAAAACAAAAAGGAAAATCAATAAAATATGAACACAAGAACAAATAAGAGATTTAGAAAGCATAACATAAAGAAAAGTTGGGGAAAAAAATGATTTCTTAGCCTGAGAAATGACTTTTCTGGTAAAACAGATAAAAATGACAATGATCAATATTCTCTGTGTCCAGTGAGGGGAGGAGGAGGACTAATTTTCTTAATTTGTAACAGGATACATTTATGCCAGCTATTAGGAAAAAATTTTCAACTGGTGTTAAAATAGTTAATCAGTCTTTAGCAGTGAAACACAGGGATTTTAAGAGACCCCCTCCTTCAAAGTTGTTTGTTTGGGCTTTTTTAATAGCATAAGTAAACATCTGTCAGGGATGGTGTAGGTTTGAGTCCTCAGCCTGGTAGCAGAAGAAGAAACTAGATGACCTCTTCAATGCAACTTCTATGCACAGATTTTTATATTCTCTGTAACTTCAGATTTATCTTCTAAGGCTAGATTCCAACAGACTTTACATGGCTTCAGAGGAGAGGAAAATGATCAGAGAGATGCTGAGTCCATGCACCAAAAGAGAGATCGTATATCCTCTCTTGATATTGTCTCTCATGAAGCAGCAGTTGGAGGACTAAGAGAGTCTTGGACAACGTTGAACAATAACTAGCCTGGTGTACCTGCATACTAAGGAGAGCAAAGTAGTATGATTCTTCCCATAACAAAGACTAGTAATGGAGAATTGTAACTGACTGTTACCAGCCTACTCTTATGCTTGCTTCTCAATTGAAAACAATTTGTCAAGTGCTCATCTAGCTCACAGGTTCTGGTGCAGAGTTACATTTATATACGGTTTCATGCTGACACAGTGACCTCTTATATGGTACCAGCTGTAGTCTGCAGTAAAGGCATTATGTATACCAGTGCCATTAAAAACAGCTGCCTTAGCCTAAAATAAGATATGAATAACTGAATCTGCCCCATGGTCTAACCAATAGGCAGCAGCTCCACAGGCTGATCTTGAAGCCATCCTCTTCTTTGAGCAGAACATACTGATGCCAGTTGCCTTCACGGGATGTTAAACTTGACAAGATATCACTGGCATGATTTGTCTGCTGTAAATGTTCTGTAGCCAAACTGTCCTCTTCTATGTAAATGCTTACTGAAAGAAAAGTCTTAAAATCTAGACCAAGTGTTGATGTAGGACTTCAAAGGCTGGAGAAATCAGACATTTACTAAGTTGTCTGAGATGGTAAGTAGCAGCTTATTTTTAGTGCCTTCAGAATTGGCGTGAAATGCTTTCCCTGGCTAACATTTCTGCTCTGACTATACAAGCAGTCAGTTAATATGTTAAAATATTATACTTGCCAAAATAAAACTCCTAAACCGCACCCACTGACATTAATGATAGACTGTGGAAAGGTTATTAATAATCCAAGTTCAAGTTTTGCTACCAACTGTCAAATAAAGTGTTATGCTACTGAATTCATAATACAACACTGGAGTGAGGGAATTCTCTGCACTTAAAAGATTTATTGATGTAAGTTTATTAGTTTTCCATTGTGTATTTTATGTCAAACAGCATAAAACTCTACTCTCATTTGTATCATTATTTGCTGTTCCATCTATTATCCCTGGAGGAAAAAAAAAGGACTATGAACAATATGTAGTTATTCTTTCAGCATTTACACCTCAATATGGAAAGAGTACTTTTTGTACAAGGTCTTCAATTTACATGACCATTTTTCAAGTCCTAGCATGTATGGAGATTATTTTTTTTACTGTGCTTGTTTATAATAAAGTTTACCTCTTTATTTTAAAGCTTGCTGGGATTTTTTGATGAATGGTGTTTAGCTAGAAAGTGTGTTTTTATAAAAAATGAAGAATTGTTGCAGAAATGCACCGGTTGTCAAACTTCTAGTCAGGAAATTCTGCAGTGGGACTCTTGATTTAGCTTGGTCACTGAGAGATGAATCTGAATTTTCTATATGCACCATCAGTCCTCAGACATCAGCTTGATCTGAAGTTGATAGTTAATTATTCTCCAAGTCTCTTCTTCTCCATTTCAGAGATCACTGGCCAAAGTGACTGCCGTTACAATTCAGAGGTCACTATGGTACTGAAAATTTGCCTTCACAGTTTGGCTTCCTATACACTAACTCTTCCATCTTTGGCACTAAGCACACAACCACTACTCTATTGGGAGATGGTTATCTTTTTGACCATCTAACAATGTCAGTAAATGGGTTTATTTCTAGTTAGCAAAAGGCTTCAGCATTCCTATGGTGATTTGATATATTCTTCTGGAATTAAAGCATGATGTTTAAAGAAACAGCAAGTCATTTAGCAAGTCAGGAAAAGGTTATAATTGATATTTAAGACCTCTGTTGCATCAACATTTTTTTTTGCTGTTTTTTTGTTGGTTTTAGAAGATGTCGGCTAATTAGTTGAGTAAAGGCATTCTTTTCCTTTTTCTCCACTATTTACAGTTTGTGCCTCTGAGAAACTCCTTTGAGGAAGTGACAATAAACCTCCATTGCAATTCTAGGTACTGGGCCTCTTCGACCCATTTTTCTTATAAACACTCTTTGAAAATCCAGCGCTACCTGTCAGTGAGCTAAAGTTCACCATTTCCAACAATGCCTTGGGTTTGTTTTTAGCATAAAACAAAGCCAAGCAGCCTGTCGCATATCCACAGTACCTGGGGACCCACCAGCTAAAAGAAATCTGTGAGGACATTTGTAAACCAGAAAAAAAAAAAAAAAATAGCATAATATTGTCTAGAAAAATGTGGTTCAAAACACTGTAATTTTTGCAAAATTTGTCACTAAATCACTTTTAGGCAGTGCAGGCCACATGCAATAGGTGAAGGAGAAACCGCTACAGGGAAATGTCAAGCCTGCTAGTTTGGAATGAACCACTATTGAAGAAGATAATCATCATTTAAAAGTCTGCCACAGCATTCTTCACCTACTGCACTACAGACATTGTTAGTGCTTGTGGATATTGGCAATTGTTGCATGCAATTACTCATATTACTTTATAAACTGCTTTGTAACTGCACTCTAGCGATTCTGACAGTGGTTTTGTGTCCCTTGGCTGTTTGAGCGTCTCATTGTATAACCTCATGATGTTGTTTTTGGAGCAAAGCTGTAAAACTGCAAAACGCACCAGAAATGTTCATGTACTTAAGGTGACTCTGATGAGTTTGTTTAACTTCCAACACATCCCTCTGAATACAACACTCAGGTCTCAGCCCTGAGTACTTATACACAGCTGTTATAAATCAATCTATGCCCCTGATGACGGTCAAGGCTAGAAACTAAAGCATCAGAGAAACAAGTTATTTAATGATTTTTGTAGGCTACTTTTAATCCCTCATTGTCTTCTTATTTTAATGTTTATAAAAGCATGGAATAGAGTGGATGCAGCTTTATCATAAACCCATTCAAGAGCAGAACACTGGCATTCAAAAGAAAAAAACTGCATCACTGGTGATAAATAATTGTATTGTTAATACAGAACAAGTATTGCGTTCACACCTTCGAAGGGATAAAAACATAAAATGTGAATTTGAATGAATGGGCAATAAAACACTTCTAAAAAAATGTGTGTGTAGGCTATATATTGCAGATGATGAAGAGATGAGAGCATTCTGGTGAACGAAAACCTCCAGGTGTTTCCTAATTCTCTAAGTGGGCATTTTTGGAGCTTAAGAATTTCACACTCAACAGATGCAACTTCCTGAACCTTCTGGTAATGCTGCAGATATACTAGGGAACCCCAAGAGGCAACACCGGTTTTTGTTATTCTTCTTTGCACTTTATGCAGAGTCTTTCAGGTCAGATGCTTGCTAAGTGCCTCCTCCAGACAGCCTACTAGGTCTGATGTTGTGTACATACCAAATGCAAAAGTTATCAGGGGGTGGAAAACACTGTAAAATTGTAATGGATCATTACAGTTTTGGAGACACCAACTCTGAGCAGCAGGTTTTGTTATAAAATACTGACTGTTCTAAAGGCAGCAACTGCTGACAATTACTACCTTATTAAAAATGGTATTTTTTACCCTACAATGAACATGCACTTTTGTGGATATTTGATGTTCCAAGAATGGGTCTTTTTGTAAACATTATTAGGTAAAAATAAGGATGTGCACTGATACGCAGTATACCCAGTAAAAGCTCCTGAAACATCAAGCTCTTCTTTACTCCACCAATGGAATTACTTTTTCCTGCTACTGTAAACAGATTAACTTGTAGAACAAAATCTGTAATTGTTTTGACTTCAGTTTTGCTGGTAGAGCAGAAAAACTGACAGGTTTACATTTAAATTAGGGTTTATTTCAATCCTAAATTTGTCCTCCAGTGGCACAGACATAAGAAGATCAATGGGACAGTGATTTTTCTGTACTTTCCAGCCGAGAGAATATATATATTCCCTAATAAAATATAAGCAGATTCCTTACTCTCCTACCATCGCTTTCTGCCTTCTAGGCCAAGATGGGCATGCATTCCAGATTTGTCACTTAAGCACATTCCTTTACCTTATTTTGCCAACTCTATCATCTACTCTTTTGCTTGTATGGATGCATTTCCTCTCTTCTAGTCAGTCATTTCAGTTTTTAGAGGGAGGGGGTGTTTGTGGGTCAGAATTAATTTAGTATCAGCTTAGTAAACATAGAAGTCTAGGAACTGAGCAGCAAAAAAGCATTGAGCTCAGTTGTAATTGAACCAAAGTCATAAAAATGTGATCTCTCTAAAACTGTGCTTGGGAATATTAAAAACGCTCACACTCTCTAAGAGCTATAGCAAACAGAGGGCAGCACTTTTATGCCTGTCATCCTTATAGGTTTCAACAGAACTGCACTCTAGCAGTAGGGCAAATGCAGAAAACTGCTGCCTGAGTACATCAAAAATTCTCTCATACCAGTGCATAAACTGTTAAGAATTCAAATAGAAATGGTGTACGGATAATAAAACTTTACACCACACTCTCTTCATTTCTGAAAGTCTTACTCATGGTAGCTGCATTAGGGAAGTATGCAGTATTAGAGTGTATGCAATAAGATCTCTACCCTTTGTAATGTAGATGTCTTTTTAAAGAAAGTGTGATTATATACTGAATAGGTCAGCCTCTGTGTCTGGCATTTCTTCTCTCTTTCCAATGACCTTTTACTAAGTAAGTGGGGGTTTTGCACTCTTTTTGGAACTGTCCATCCATTTGAGGCAGTGAATTTGAAAGGCACAGTTTGACTGTATCAGAATTGTCGCACTGGGTTATTGCAAGGGCAGTAACCACCTACTGCAGGTGGAACTGTTTCTTCCTGAACAGCATGTCTCCAATTCAGGTTTAACTTCACTTTGTCTTCTGTTTGTTCATCCACATTTCTAAAGATTTAAATAAATGTGCAGTCACATTTGTTCATGAAAAGTAACAAATGAATAAAACGGCACTGGACAGATTTGAGTTTCACAATGTATGCCAAAACAGATGTCTTCTTTTGAATAGCTCTGGAAAGAATTATTAACATGGACCTTCCTTGGTTATGAAAGACACAATTAGGAGCTTTAATCCAATATCTAATATTTCAAAAACGTTATTTTTTATTAGATTTCAGCAGCAAAGAATACCATTAGATAGATCACCAGAGTAATAAGCAACATGATGCTGGGTTCCACCCCATCTGTGATATTTTAAAAATACAGTCTAGCAGTGCCAAACTTCAGATTTCCCCTGGGAATATTTATAAGAATACAAAGCTCAATGGGCAGCACTGATGCTGTGTTAAGGATTTGTGTCACTTTTACTACAGAATAAACATGCACTATAAAGTGGCATGTAGAATTTCATTAGTAGAGAACTGAAGTTTGGCTTGTATGAAGAATTTGATTCTGTTCAATACAGGACAGAGGTATCACATTTTCAGAACTTTTTCTGCTGTACCAAGGCAACGCAGTGGCAAACATTTAAATCTTTTGCTAATGAACCAGCTTTTAACCCATGGAAATATAGATTTAAATATGGTTTATAATTTGTTCAATGAATTTGATAGCTTCAGCTTTGCCCCTGCTGGATACTATTCCATATTTCAAAACCCACTCTAGTTCCCAAATTTGGCACAGATAGCAATTTCTGGTTATACAAAGCCAAGAACTGCAATTGTAGGGTGTTGGAGATTGGGTTTACGGACTACTGGAGAAGCTGTGAAGAGGAGAATATACAAGGTCTGTCACAGCCATCTGTCCCCACCCAAACAATTTAAGGAACAGGAATGCTAAGTGATTTGCTCAAAAGGAGCAGGCCTATGCAAGCTGCCATATAGGGATGCTAAATCTAATACTGACCTGAGAACACGCACTCAGAAAATTCAGTGTAGGACCATGCCAAAGCATCATTATACCACATAAACAAGATTCCATACTCATTCTCTCACCAATACACCCAAATGCTTTACAGTCAGTTCTTTGTGGACATGTATCACGTAGTTACAGTTAAGCCAAGGGTTAGGTGCTGATACTAGATTTGTGGTTCGAGACACATTGAGGCTCAGCCCTCAAAACCATAGCTCTAACTGCCAGCAGAATAAAACACTTCATGATTTTTCTGTGGCTCCTCCAGTGAGTATTAGAAAATGCTATAACTTTGTGGTGAAAAGAGTGCCAAATACAATGTGGTGTGTGGACAAATCTTAAGAAATCTTCAATGCTAGAATCAGAGTTGCTTCTTATGGGAAACATCACTTGAAAAGTTCTACAGCAGAAAAATTTCACTCATGGGGCTAGGATGGAATGAGGGCAGGGGTCTGTGAGAGCAGAGATTGCAGTCATTTCAATCACTTCCATTGTTAGGTTTTAACGTTACATCATAGTTACAAACATGGGCCTTATCTAAATTCTAGCAACTTGCAACAACCCTGCCTCCAGCTCACATCCTAGTATCTTGGCTCATGAATACAAGGAGATAAATCTCTTAAATTATTTGTTTCCCTGAAACCTGAGTCTAGTGCAACTATAGACAATGACCCACACATATCACTCATTTGAAAAAAGTCCTAAGCAACGGCCACTGCTAAGTCAGATTTCCTGTTCAGAAAACCAGACATCAAAGACTTTGGTTTAATCATGGATAGGCTTGGACTGGAGTAGCAGCTAGTTTTCGAAAGGCCCTAGACTGAAGATTTGAGTTTGCCACTAGGTCTTCAAATTCTAAAAGCTTGAATGCAGGCTAAAATCACCAGATAAAATGGCTTATTGATGTATGCTTTGACAAATATTGGTGGTTAGTTAGCAAAATTAGGTGAGGGTTTGTGGCAAGATAGATTAAAGAACTGAGTTTGTAGCTGGATTCTTTCAACAGGGCTAGAAGTATTTCTGATAAGGACTGAGAAAAATCTGTTCATACAATATCTGTAGCAAGGAGGATTTTCTAGATCAAGGTAGGGTTTGGTTGTGGTGCAAAACCAGGTTGAAGACCTTGGTTTTCTAGGGCTCTTGTAGGGTAGGAAACAGGCTGAGCTATACAAGGCTGAATACGTTATCAAGGACAGAGCAAGTATCATGCAATGTAAGACTGGGATTAGGCTGGGGTCCTGGCAGGTGCTAAATAGCTCTGAAATACACCACTGGATCTTGAAAATACACTATGTTTAAGATGATAATTCTTATTAGCAAATTAAGAGCATTAATCCTAAAAGGCGTATGGGTCACAGGGCTATACTTTTATTTAGCACAATGTTGGTATCAGGGTGTTTCGAACACCATGACAGAAGAACTATATTAATGGATAGAAATGGATGTGAACTACGATCAAATACATTCAGACAGAAATGCTTACAAAGAGGTATGAAATCTGGTTTTCTTAGATCACTGACAATGTGCCTTTGAAATAATTATCAAATTTGGCATCACAATTAGCCTAGATTTATCCCAGCCTGTCAGAAACTGTCCCTTTACTCCTTTTATTGATTAGCCAATGGTATTTCCACATAAGTACACAAAGATATTTGATGGCAATATGTTCACTGCCTTCCTGGAACAGAAACAAAAGCAAACCATTAAATCAACTAATTCAGAAAAACAGTCAGCCATGGGTTAGTTTAGGTTTGCCTTTCCCTCCTTATGGGATATTAGGTTATTACTCCCCCCTCAAATATGTACGTCATTAATGTTGCAATAAAACTATATAAGGTTAACAAAAGTAATCTGCCACCATACACCAGTATGCAGATATAATAAAAGATAAAATAACTTCTCACAGCTTTCTGGTCTGCTAATTATCCTTGAACATGTGTATTAGGCATGTTTCCATTTTTAAATCCCATTCTATATTTGCAAGCTTTTTTCTCAATCCACAATAGAAAATTGGTTGTGTGTGCTCGGCTCATAAAGTAATTTTCTGTGTACTTAAGGCAACCATCGTTTAAATCTGCCTGCCTATTGCTTCTCTTTTTGCTTCTATTTAGTCTACAGTCAGATTTACTGTTTTTCTTCACATGCAAGTTAAAAGAGCCTTCTGCACATTACTGAACGTATAATGTCCTGCAGGTTGGCTGTCAGTAAAGGCATTTCCCTGGAACATGTCTGGTGACACCAGCTGGAGGCATTTGTAACAGAGAAGGGTAAGGGTCTAAATGCCACAGCCAGAATCAGGCTTCTGGTGGGCTAAGTCCTCTGCAACCTTGCTCTGAATCCCATACTGGATACAAATGGAGCTAAACATGTTTACTAATACCCATGAAAAGATTTTTGTGAAACATTACAGAGCAAGAAGAATAAGCAGAGTTAGAAGGCCTCCAAACTATAATGTTATTTCTTTGTTTTTGCCAAAGATTATCAACTGTTCTGACCCAACCAGTCACTTCCCCAAGTTCATATATGGACCACAGCCATGTCACATATTTAAAACATCTCAAAAGTCAAGAAGAGAGACAGAACTCCATATGTAGTAAATTGCCAGAAAGACAATTATGGTGGTTCCCTAAGTAGCTCAGGGCTTCCCTCAAAGTGCCAGGCAGAAGGAGATACAGCAATATACCATGCAGGGGTGATTTGTGTTACACACCTGTGTGCAGACAGGTGTGCTTCAAATGCACATGATGTAGTCCCAGTTTGGGAACTGTACTTGGTTTGGGCCACATGCTATTAGTGAAAAGTAGCTATTTTATAGGGCAGACCAGTATACAATAGTGCTTGCTAGAAAACAGAAAACTGGAGGACAGAGTAAAACTATTTATCTTTTAAGTCTCAATCTAACAAGGAAACACTCCTTAGTGTCCCTAAGCATTGGGAATTATGTGTGACCATGTGCATAGCTGCATAAAAAGCAAAGTGAGAAGCACAGAAACACATAGAATCCACATATAATCTGGTCTAAAAAGACAGGATTTTACTATACCAGGAAGGACTTGGCCTCAGTACCCAGCAGGAAAATAACAGAAAAGACTGAATTGTAGTTTGAAGGTAGTAAGTATGCTTTTACTTAAAGGGAAGAAGCTTCCTACATCCAAAGTGAAACTGTCAGGTCCCAATTAAAACTCAACACATTCAATAAATCAATAAAATTAGATTAATATTTTGCTCTGTTCTCTATTTCAAACCATATACACAGTTGGTATGTGGTTTAGGAATATGGAATATAGGTAGTTTCTGGTCTCCTCTTTCGCAATTAAATGACTCTAAGAAGGACATTGATTTTTACTGGTATGATAGATACAGTTCCTGATGAAAATTATGCATATCATCCACTAGTGAAGTATTTATTTTAAGTATATATTTTAACCTACTCAGATTTCTATGTGAATTTTTTCAGACAAAAACATTATACTCAGCACTTTACAGCAAAGTTATAGTTCAGTAGACACAACCTTCAATGTGAAATATTCAAACGTAAATTAAGTTTTAAGAACATCTTTTCAACAGTTGCAAACTGCTTCTTGAAAATTTCTAGAGTATGTAGAATATGTATTTCTTCTAACTTCCATTTTCCCTTGCCTGATGCTTCACTTGGAAGGGAGCTGTGGGTGTTTGGTGTTCCAGGAAAGAGCAACTGACAGGCTCTTGACTTTTGTACCAAGAAAACAAAATTGAACTATTTTGAAACACTTGAATGCTTTTAAAGTGTCAATCTGTAGAAAAAGCCCTACATATTACAGAATGTGTGTTGTGTTTATTTCAATACTCTGTACACATTTTGGATTACCTTAATAATCAACCAGTGATTTATGATTTTAGGAGTGACCCTCTTTTTCAGAGTTAGGCTATTCAAACTTTTCAAATCAGACCCAGTAAAGCAAACAAAGCAGAAAAAGGTACTAAAGGATATCCTTAGCTTGAAACTTATGGTGAAGCACTTTGCTGAATAGAATAAACCTAAAGATATCCTAAAGATGGTCACTCTTGAAACAGGACTTATAATACACCATGTAATCATGGGATCATGGTAAAAGTTTAGAAATATACAAAAAGAGACAAATAAATTTCTACGTTATTTAAACTAATGTAATAACCATATTAGTGCTTTAGAAGCACTGAACATGCCTTTATGAATTTAAAAAAAGAGGAGTAATGCACCGAAAGGAAGAAGACATCTGCTACATTCCACACAGTACCTCATGAGTTTTATAGTATAAAACAAGTAAGAACTTTATGGTAAACTGAAAGGAGTAGTGGTGAGTGGTGTCATATATGGTTGGCAACCAGTTGGATATTAGGAAAAATTTCTTCACCAAAAGGGTAGTTGGGTATTGGAATAGACTCCCCACGGAAGTGGTGGAATTGTCATCCCTGGAAACGTCAAAAAAACGTGTAGATGAGGTCTTGGTGACATGATTTAGTGGTGGACTTGGCAGTGCTGTAGTAACAGTTGGAACTGATGATTTTAAAGGTCTCTTCCAACCTAGTTGATTTTACTACTCTATGAAAGGTTGGGAATCAAAGGGTACAAAAGCATCTAACTCTGAGCTGCAGGAAATGGTGAATTACAGTTGCCAGGTGTTATGGTTTAAGACCAGCAAGTAACTCAGGACCATGCAGCTGCAAACTCACTCCTTCCCCTTCTTCCTCTCACCACTCTCGGCGGGATAGGCAGGAGAATTGAAAGAATGTAGGTAAGTCCCACAGATTGAGATAAGAACAGTTCAGTAATGTAGGTGTAACACAAAACTATTACTGCTACCACCAATAATAATAATGGAAAGAGAAATAACAAGGGGAGAAAACATAAAACTAAAAAGGGAAGGGAAAAAAACCAACCAAGCAATGCACAATACAATTGCTCACCACCCACTGACCAATACCCAGTCCGACCTGAGCAGTGATCTTGACTTCCGGGTGACTCCCCCTAGTTTATATACTGGGCATGATGTGCTGTGGTATGGAATAAGTCTTTGGCTATCTTGGGTCAGGTGTCCTGAACTCTTGTGCCTCTCCTCACTGGCAGAGCGCAAGAGACTGAAAAGTCCTTGATCAAAACAAGCATTACTTAACAACAACTAAAACATGGGTGTGTTCTCAGCATTGTTTTCAGACTAAAGCCAAAACACAGCACTGCACCAGCTACTAAGGAGAAAAATAACTGCTACAGCTGAACCCAGGACACCAGATTAGGTCCTCACTTTACAAAAATATCCAGGCAAATAATCAGATTGGAGAATTCCCCAATGACCTAAATCTTGTGCAGTGTCCCTGAGACAGTGGCTTCTCTCCAAGCATAAATCTTTCACACAACATTTAGATTATTTGTCATTATAAGAACAATGAAAAAGAAATCTTTCCATGTTGCAAACCACTGTTAGGATAGAAGCCACAGAAAAATGTTTGGCAATTCATATTTCACGATGAAGCCAATCTAACGAATGTATGAGTGTATAGAGAATAAAGTGGGACACTATCAGAAGGCCTTGTAGGCCACTTAAAACAAAAGACAACACGCTTCTGAATGCAGGAGCTTACAGGAAACCGTTCAAGATGGGCGAAATGACTGCTGTCAAAAGAGCAGAATGAGAGGAGTCGGGCACAGCTGGTGGAAATACACAGCAAAAATTTTTGAGGATAATTTTTAATTACATTATGATGGTCACAAGAGAGAGGCCAAACTCATGTCCTGATGGAAATTGATTATCCTCCACAAGGTGTCCCTAAGAGAGCCTCCAAACTGAGCCAATGTTTCTAAAAGACAGTCTGGCTTCTAGTCCTAGCAGGTTAGGAATGTCTTGTCCTTCTAGCAGTGTAAAAGCCAGTCTAATCAGGTGTGAAGCATTTGATGTATGGAAAAAAATTAACAAGCATCTAGCGAGAAAACCTGGCACAGGATGAAGAAACCTGGCAGCTGAGACAATAGACCTGGCAAAATTTACAGGAGTTTCATTCTGGTTTTGTTGAAGGTAATTCTTTTCTGCTTTCTATTCTACATAGCCTTTCTTCTATTTTCATTCTAGGCTGTAAATCCAAATAAGTAAGCAAGCTAGTCTACTGTGTGCCAAGACACCAATCTGCAAGAAAGCAGAAAAAGAACTTTCCATTTATTTCTTTCTAAACTCTTTGTTTTAAAACATGCTCCTAAAACTAGCTTTACAAGCATCTTTTTATGGATTACAAATAGCATGTGTTAAAATATCTGGGAGTATACAAATTACAAAGTAAAGGCAAAGTAAAGTCTTACCATAGTCAGTAAGTGGTCTCAAACCAATGGAAAATAGTATTATTTTTAAATAAAGCACTTATTTAGCTAAAAACAGTGTCTTGCAGATTGGAGAATTGCTGATGGAGTCTGGCAGCCCGTTCATGGAATTACTTGTCTAGACAAAGAATGTACGTTTTGGTTTTTTATTTCAAAACAAAAACAAGAATCCACATTTTAGATTTATTTAGCACAGTGTTTCAACCAAAGACTCTCTTAGCTCTTTCTGAAGATCACTCTTTTCCATCCTCCCTGGATATCTTCTGCCTTCTTTGTTAAAATGTCTTTTGCTGTTTTGTTTCTTTTATTTCTTTTCATTTTTCTGCCTGCACACAGGAAAAAAAGGAAAAGAAATTACACCCATTTCTCTTTCATCCCAAACTCTTTTCATACATTCCACCTTCCTGTATGTAGACAGAGTTTTGGGAGAGAGTTCCTAAATTTTTATCTATCCTCTCCTCTCCCCCCCCCCCCCCCCGGTGCCCCCCCCCCCCCCCCCCCCC
>NDXB01020361.1:22874-35766 GCA_002631895.1 Agapornis roseicollis | reverse complement strand
CTTCCCTCTCCCCCCCCCCCCCCCCCCCCCCCCGCAATAAAACAGGAATTCTGTTTTTCCTGACTGACTAGTAGCTGTACCATAGGTCTGCCTTACTGAGATTTTCATACAGCTCCTAGAATAATACGCTTTGAAAAACTAGCCTTTTCTTTGTTGCAAACCTTAACTAGACCAAGGCACTCAGTGGTGAGCAGTCCAGTTTTCCAAACACACAACTGAATATCCACACTGTAGACCAACTTAATTAGTATCCATGTTTCTTTCTCCTAGAACAATGTGGTAACCTTCACTAGTAATTAGCATCTTCAGCAGGATGGTTAAAGCTTCACTAGCATCATTTTTCACACTCTGCTCTAGAAGAAGCCGATGTCCTTTCTACAAAAGCGATAATATCAACTCCAAACTTAAATTGCTCAGGTACTGCTAACACAGAAAGAGAACTGTATTGTATCCTAGACTGTATTGATCCTAGACTGGCAGTAATTAGAGCAGCTGGAGCAGCTGCTCCTACATGTGGTAGATGTGTGTCCGCATGTTCTAGTACAGAGGAAATGTGGTAGCATATTTACATTTATAGATTTAATATGTACAGTAATTTGAAGTAGCTTGTTTGCCACTATATGCCACTATCACTGGACACTTCTGATATATGAATGCCAAGGCATGAATCCAGCGTGGGGCAAAGGTGTAAAGGAGCAGATAAATATGTGGTAGACAAAAGATATGGGACAGATACGAGGATATTCCAGCAGAAACCCTCTAGAAGGAGTGCGGGTATTGTACAAACCAAGTGCTGAGAAAGCTGACTATATTGCAATCTTTGCAGTTTCTCTATTCATAAGATAGGAAAAAGTTGAGGCAGGACAATTAGCAATGTGATGATATCACAACATCATTTTGACTAATAAGCAGTAATAAGAAACACTTCCAAAACTGCTGTGACACAATTTTAATGAAGTTGCGTGAACAGCTGGCTCTGATCTGCTAGCATACTGGCATATGAATACACAGGGATATGTGCATCTACTCAGAAGCTAGGGACTGCTGACATCTGAAAGCAGACTCTTCCAAACCACTACAAGTCAGTGGCTGACAAATTCTATACTGGCAAGCAAACTGTAAATATTGAAGTAACAAAAGTTTGAATACAATTGTTGATGTGATTTAATTATGAATGCTGAATTTAGCTTACTTTCTGCAAATTAAAAGACAAATTAGCAAGCATCTCATTGCTGGGACTAGGTTCAAAGGCAGGAAATAAAAATTAAGAGCATTTCCTTTACTGAACCATACAGTCATGTGCATGAAGATGTGTGATGTTCTGATGGGGCAAAATGATGCTGTTCTCTGTTTCAGTACATGTTGTCATTAGACTACATGCTTGTAATAATTTGGAGAAGTGGTTCTTTTACTATACATACATTTTCACTGATGTCATGGAATCATTATTCTGCTGTTTCCACTCCTCCTGCTTCTGAAAGATAGATCCATGGTCTGAACTTCGTCCAAATCGCAGAATGTTTTTGTGAATTTCTTTCTGCCTGGATCACTATTCCCTTACACTAGTGGCTGAGACAAAATGTTCTACCAAAGGTACAGTTATTTCTTCCACGGAAGAAAAAAAAATCCACTTTAAGCTCTTCGTCTTGACAAAGGCAGACATTGATACTTTTTCCTTTTGGTGTGCCTCTATTTCATCCTTGTGCAGCAGCCTTCTCAGATATCACTTTACAAAGAAGTGTAGTAGACTCAAGTCATTTAAAAGAGACTGGGACCTGCTGTGTTTGGGGGGACTGGGTGTCAGGACAATGAGTCTGTTACACTGGTTACATTGATTTTAGTTATTTCAGGTTTGGGATGCTTTGTAAAATGTTAAATAAGCTGGAGAACCCTGATCAGGCCAGGCAATTTCCAAGGCCTTTAATAAGAAGCGCTATAGCCACACTGTGAATGAATGACTGAGAAAAACAGCTATAGGAACAGCAGTAGGGAGTCTGCAAGAATCTCAGAAACCTTAAGTTTAACCTGTAGGATAATCCTGAGATTTGGCAGCCAGGAGAAAGGACATATTGTGGTGAAAAGAAATGGGGTATTGAACCAGCATATGGGGTTTGTGGATAATCATGCCTTCTCTTGCTTGTGCTCCATATCCTGGACAATGTCATGAAATACAGTTATTGTGTTACCAACAGAAAGTGGCAAGAGGCCCTGAAGGGACTTTTTTACTTGATACTGCCACTGGGATTTTAAGTCAACCCCTTATCCCACCTGCACAAGCAATCCAAAATTCCAAGCACACATAAGCCCAATTTTAAGGAGCTTGCACCTGACAGATACAATCCAAGGAAGATTCCAAGAGAAGCATGAAAGGAGGTCATAACTGAACAAACCTTCCTTTCTTCAAATTTCCTGCTTCTGAGTTTCTCTGCCTCAGTCTTCACTTCTAGCCCTTCCTATTCTAAGACTAAATGGGAATCTGTAGCATAGCTAAACAAGACAGTAAAATTACATCACACAGAAGGTGAGCGTGAAAGTGTTTTAATACCTTATGTACATCTACAACAGTACTTAATTAACATAAATTCTACTTTATCGCTGGCTACAATATGTATCCTGAATTTACTAAAAACAACATGACATCTTCACAACTGCATTTATGTGGGGAGTATTGTGTGTTAGGCACACATGATGCAGTGAAGCTCAACAAGGGAGTGTAGGGTTATGTTTTGTTTGTTTTGTTCTAGCTTTCTGGGGATTCAGTTTCTGGGTGGATACTCATGGCATCTGAAACCTCACTTTCAGAATACTGGATGTGTCACTGAGGCAAAATGAAATTGTAGCTCCACAGAGGCCTAAATGTCTGTATAAAGTGAAGGTGAGTATTGCTACATCCTTGATGAAGAGGACTGCTGAATAGCACAACCATTGTGTGGGCTGGACATGGAGGTTTTGCTGTTCCACTTGCTAATTTCTCACCTGGATAGTCTGGATCTGATAGTGCTTTCTGTGTATACTATATGTTTCATCTCTTTTCGGACAGCTGCAGTTCCTTCAGACACTTGCAGAGCCCCAGAAGAGATAAGGAGCAGCTCAGAGCCCCCGTCTTTGCCACACTCCTGCTACAAGGGTACACCAGGGTGGGCCAAACAGGAGCATGCAGCCCCACAGAGCAGAGGAATTATGTGTAAGGCAGCTTGGGCTTACACTGGGTTTATGCTCTCCAGTCTCCTGCTGTGTGAGCTCCAGAGTGATTTTCAAGGGCTGCTTCATGGGAATTGTGTTGTCATGGCCGGAGTCAAGGTATGCAGCACTCATCTGCTTGAAGAAACAGTGGGGGAGAAATCACTACTAGATGAAGCCCTTGAGAGAATTTTTTTTTACTCCTTCTAGGCTTTTTAGAACTGAGAAATCAAGCTTAATTGGAATTTAAGGACATTATATGGTTTGAATGACTGACGACACTTGATAGTTGAACCTGAATCAAAAGGACAAAACAAGTCATTTATAGGAAATGCTTCAAACCAGGAGATTTAAATGTCTTTAAACATTTTCTATAAAATCCCTCAGCTCTTTAGGTCATTATCCAGAATTCATAAATAATAGTGTAATACCCATTTCCCATGGAGTTGCAAAAGCTGATGCACTATTATATCCAAGTACTTTTCTAGAATTAATCAAATGTTGCAAAATGCCCTTTAATTTAATTGCATGCACAAACATACAGACAAAAGGAGAAAATAATTGGGTTTATTATGTTTTTCCTTTATTATCTTCATCATGGCAGCTGTGGGTAAAAAGATCATATGAGGCTAAAGGGAGCCTGACTTCCTTGATCCTTACAAGTTTGTCTTCCCATTTATAAACTTATCTTTTAAGCTATAAACAAATAACCTAATAGTAATACCTCTCCCCCTCCCCCCTCCCCTCCCCCCTTTATTTCATTTTAAACCAGCTAGGCAATTTCTGGTAAGTAGTCTAAGCACAGAAAACTGTTTTGTAAACTCAGAAACAGCCACACGAATAAAGTACAGCCATGGTCTACACCTTACATCAGACTTCAGCTGACAAAACTCACTTTCAAAAGGCTTAAACAACCATTACAACCTCAGAAAGGTAGTGACAAAAAGATAAATAAATAAAAAAAAAAAGCATCTCCACTGTGGATTATTTCATAAATTCTGTCAGTCCACTACATATGGTATGCTCTTCACAGATTATGACTGATCCATGACAGTTCTGAGATGGGCCATTTCAGTTGCAGTATTATGGCTTTAAATGTAATATTGGTCATCACCATGAGAAAAGAATACCCCCAGGAGCTGAGGACAGAAGGTAATACAGTGGGCCTTTCAGTGGTGTGGGAGACACGGCAAACTGCTGCATAGCTGAACAGTTCCCCTTTGTTCTCTGTTCAGCTATGGATCAGATTTCTCTGAATTGGGCTTATTACAATAAATATAGATGCACAACATGATTATTTATGGGAAGAAAACAGACAAAAGAGGTTGAGTTGCTGGTACCTAAAACCTCATTTTCTGAGCTTCTCCCCTTGAGGCCCTTTTCATTTGTTGCACCATTGTATTCACATTGTTGCTCAATGATACAAGCCTAAGCTGTTCATCAATTTACCCACTCCCCCAATCTCTCTCTCTCATGTGCGCTTCCTCTCTCTCTTCCCATGTTAATAGTTCCCCTGAAATCCTATCACTTTGCTGGAGATTGATGTAAGTCTCCAGCAATTAACATAATTACAAGCCTGATTATCTTCTAATTGCATTATGAGTATTTGGTTATTCACTACACAAATTAGAGAAAATTAAAGAGGAGCAAGATCCTGTGGTGTGGGCGGTATGCTTTCTAAACTGTTATGAGCATCTGAATGCTGTGAGATAACAAGAAGGTGAAGATGTTTTATATTCCTATTGGCTCACAGTTGTTCTTGATACTATAAATTTTATTTCTTTCAGCAGTGTTTCATGTCACTGAAAGATGCAGTACTATTTCCTTTGTCTGTGCAAGTTGACTGACAACATACAATAAATTAAAGGAAATGCCATATTTTCCTATATAGATTTGGTAAAATGATAGTTAGAAATTTGAACAAAAGGCACCTAGAGGATAGGCTTCTGTACTACTGAGACATCAATAATTCAAATACATAATTAAGCGATATTGTTTGTGGTGACAGGGGAACATATCAGTAAACAAAAATCAAGAATTACTAGTTCTCACCTCTTTCTAGTGTATTTGAGGTTACTGCATTATTACTTAAAATAAGCAGGGTTAATTTTCAATAGTAATTACTAGAGGGCAGTTTTAAATCTGAATAACATTTTGGTAGGGCATAACCAGTATAGGACAGGAGTCATTTTACTGACAGCAATGCCCAGCAATGAAAAGGAGCATTTGAAACGTACACAGTGGAAAATCATGGAGAGAAAATGAAGTAACTGTATACATCTGAAAATTATATTTTTAAAAGGAAATATATGGAGTTTTCCCAAAACATGGAGAGAAAACGTTATGACAGGGAAAGTGAGCAAAGACATACTGAAAGAACTGTACCTTCTGTCATGGCTGGGGTTGAAGACTATGACTGATGCTGGAATAAAAAGCCATCTCATGCCTCATACAGGGCTAAGCACCCTGTTACATACTCTAGACAGCCAGTGAGGTAGGAGGTAGGGAGATCTGTTCAAAGCAAGCCAGATGAACTCCCCTAAACAATGCTGTGAGCACCCTTCACTGACTTCCATCCTAAAGGAACCGCTGACTCTTCTTGCATTTTGGGATAACTAAATGCATGTATTGTTATGAGCCAAATTCTGCTAAAGTTCTTCATGTGAACCTTTTCCATCTTACAGACATGTTTTTAAGACAAATTAACCTGGTATCCCTGAATGAATTTACAGTATACAGCAATGGTCTAATATCAGTGAATGTAACTGGATTCTGTAACAACGGACTTCTAGTCACCTCCTGGTCTCAAGATTTCCAGTAAGTGCAACTGGCACCCAGCCACAAGGGAATAAATTGATGGCATTTGCTTATTTCAAAAGGGTCAGTAAACAGCCTTTGGTCAGGAATTTTGCCTTCTGATGCAGGAACTGGATAGTGTGGAATTTCAATGTGTGACTTAAGCCTTTGCAGCTATAAAGCATTGACTATAGAAAACCATGTCTATTCACATAATTTCCCTGTACTTGCCTGATGCATTCATCTGTATCCTCATCCAAGTTTGTTTGGAGGGGAATGAACATAACAAGCTAATGAACATAATAAGCTATCAAAATGTATACTGCAAAACTCACTGCTATTTGCATGCAAAGAGAAAGTGTGGCTGTGATCTCTTCCCTGTATCTCCTTACATATCACTTACATGATTTGCTGTCCAGAATATTCCCAAAGACCTTCCAGCAAAAAATTCATTGATAACATTTCCTGTCTCTAAATACCCCCTATTACTTGAGCCAGTAGTTGCAAAAGTAAAAGTGTGGATACTAAATAGGGCCACAATCCTGCAAGCAGGTCTCATTTAAATAGGCTTACTTCTGGTGGGTGAGGTATCCAATCTAAATGCCCCAAAGGCCTCCATGCTTTAGTTGCAAACTAAAGCAAGACAATGTTCAGCCAAGTATAAAAGTCTCCCACGTAGAATTCAACCAGCCTTGTTACCACATATATCTCTCAAATTTTCCCTTAAACCAAAATAAGATCTGTCTTAGCTGGACTTCTCCATTTATACTTCCTTAGGATTGTCAGGAAAGGAATACCATTTTTCCATATCCTCTAGGCCATAAAAGGATGTCTTGCTCAGTGGAACTCTCAAGGTTCATGACTCCTGAACATCTACACATGGCTGTTATTAACAATACAATTTAATACATATTTGAAGGGGAAAGGTGAGAACAATCTTAATTATGCATCATTTTAGCACAGTCACAAAAAATCTCTCATCAACAGAAGAATTTTCTTAAATAAAAATGAACCACATATACACATTTTCATTTGTTGCCATTAAGTGTGTGTGCAAAACTCTGGGAACCCACCAACATGTGCTTCAACTGATCCATCTAGACAGAAAATAAAGAAAGAAGCAATACACCTTATGACTTCTTAACAGATAATTTAAAAGTATTTTTCAAGGGTGTTTAAAATAGATTCAACATGAAATTGAATTTTTGCAAGTAGGTAAAAAAACTCATGTAACTTTTTAAAGCTGTATAACTTTAATAGCTGTGGACAGTGGGCCAAATTCAGCTTTAATGTAAACCACATTGAATTTAATGAAAAGCTTCATTGAATTTACTGGCAATTTGCCCAGCTGCCACAGGATTCAGTTTTGCACAGTCTTACACTTTCCTCCCACTGCTTCTCAGAGCTGTCAGATGTATGCATTACAGAAGTTTTTAGAAGCCCAGGACCAGTAGTGCAAGTGGATTTAATAGTCTAATATCAAAGAGCCCGTGGAGAAAAGCCACCCTGCAATTCTGTCAGGGGAAGTAAACAACACATCACCATTTTCACTGCTGCCTTTGTAAAAGGCCATTTTTTAAGTTCTACAAATACTTTGTTCTGAATGGCACCCCTGAAATTTAAACTGAAGCCTGGACTCCCAAGTGAAAGACTGAATTAGAAGCAAATAAATGTCAGTTCTTACTTTTGCACTAGCACTTTACAGTCCCAATTTGTAAGAAGGTCAGAATTATGAGCATCTGATTATCAACAGAAGACACATATGCTTCCCCTGGAAAAATTCTGTGCAGTAAATCGATAGAATTTCCACAACATCCTGACTCTAAGACCCAAATAAGCCCATGTGTGTTCTTCACAAGTAATGTAAGCAATTTCTAGGAGGCAATATTCATGACAGGATAGTCTAGAGCCATCTCAGATTGTTTTAAAACAGAAAGCAGTACCTGACTTAGCAGGCACGCCACAATACCGTGCCACAGCTATCCTTAAATTTGAAGTGCTATCTTCCTTTTAGATATGAGCCTCCTCTACCACAGTGAAAAGCAAACAAAATATTGTTTCCTTGCTTCATTACTCTAGTAAGAAGGATTGACGACATGCTTAGCTGGCAGGAAAAAATAATTTATTTCACTGTCACCTTACTTGTTCACCTGCTGCAAGGTAAATAGAAGCTAAGTCACTTTTTATTTATTTAGCTTATGCAAGACACCCATACTGACATAGCTAGCACTGTCTATTATATACAACCACTCTATTATACTGATCACAGAAAACAAAAATAGTGCAAGATCATCTATAACCAACTTCACTCTTAATATTTCTTGAAAACAGCACTTCAACTTTTAGATTTCTGAAGACAATGCCTTTTGTTTTTTTTTCACTTATTACTTCCCTGTTTAAAATGTGCTTTAAAAATAACAGTAATTGAACTTACCTCATATTCAAAATGTACTAAGAAAGTAAACGGCCTACATGTAGGAGTTTTCAGTGTCTGGGCCTTATCTGTTATCAAAAGTCTCTTACCATTATTAGTAAAATCTCTTTGTCATAACAGTAAAAAAAAATTAACCGATAAGTATAGTTGGAAACACAGTTAAAGAGCTAATTCCCATGTTAATTTGTCAGAGAAATTTCCCACTAGGGTGTGGTTGAAAGCAGAGAAAGTAAGTAGGGATTGTACAGAGATTACTATCTATTAGCGTAAAGCATATCTTTTCCTGTGAAGTGAAGAATGGTATGAGCTCCACACTCAAAATGAGAGTATAAATTTGACTCAACAAAGCAGCCTGCCTGCAAGACCTTGCTCCACTCTCTTCTTTCATAGCACAAATAAAATGCTTTATCCTGCCTTTGCAAACAGAGTCAACCATTCTAAGTAAAGTAAAACCTTATATTGAGGGGACAAGCAAAGAATTTATGTTTCAGGAGATGGCTTGAGAGGGAAATGAAATGCAGGGTAAGAAGGTATTATGGAAAACAGATACAAGGCCACAGAACTGAATGCAGAGAGCATTTGTCTTCATGTTTTCCGTTTCCTGTTGGCTTCAGCATGTGCAGCTTTGTGGTCACTTGGTAGAGTAGCCACTGGCTCTGACACTCAGCTGGCCTCTGGACAGTCCTCACCTGCAGCTGGCTCAGTGGGCTGTGCTTTTCCTGAAGTCTGGAAGAAGTATTGAATTCATAACTTTCTTGTCCATAACAATAAGCTGTTGCTGTCTCCACATATTACAAATAGAGGCAACATTTCTCTCTCTGCTGCATGAATTCTGGTATGCACCGTTACTTCGCTTACAGTAAATAAAGAGGTTGCTCACTGCTGCAGTGCTTACCTATTGAAATATTACTATTTCAAGAATACATTAATGTCTTTGAAATTATGTCCTTTTTGATACTTTCAAATTTGTCAGAACACTATTTCCTAATGACAATTTTGTAAATATGCAAATGTTTTCTGAGAACACAAACATCTTTTACTCCCCTGAAGTTCCTGGGTTGCTGTGCTAGAGCTGCTCTGAGGCTTCATCTTCCAAATGGTCACTTTCCCACACGTGTAAACATATGGCAGCACATTCAGTGGGGAAACTGAAACTACCTGCAAGAGGGAGGGCATTTACCTAGGTGGAAAATCCAGGTTCAAGATTCTTATGTAAAGCAGAGAGAAGAACAAACTGACCTTTGTGTTCTCTTGGTTCATGCATATCCATTGGCTGGTTAGGTATGCAAGTTTTCTTCAGTTTTAACCAGAAAATCCTTCTTAAAACCAAAGTTTGGTTGAAATTGGTACATTTCTGGGAAAAGAAAAAAGCCTTCCCATTTCAGCAACCAACATTTTCACTAAGAGATTCTGACACAGTTCTCATGGTAAATAGATATTTTTAAATTTTTATTATGATTCAGTAGTGCTATATTTATGTAGAGTACATTATGTTCTGTGTTTATTTAATCTCAGAAGATATAACAGTAATATATGAAACAGTTAGATACAGTGGGAAGGATTTATGTATACATTTGATATATTCACCTGCTATTGCTGTATGTTTATTGGACAACAATAAAAAAAATATAAAATAACACTTGATCTTCAATGACAATATTATGCTAATACATCATATTTTATGTATTCCAAAGAGACTTTTCCTTTCCTCTTTTCAGTGGAAATCACCATCTCTGTTTTTCAAGCTGTTGTACACTCATTTGTCAATACCAAATATTTCATTTTCCTCACAGTTTTGGGACTGAAAAGGCAAGATATGTTTTGAGGTATACTTCACATCATAGAGTTGTAAAATCATAGAAGCGTAGCATGGCTTGGGATGGGAGAGACTTCAAAGATCATCTTGTTTCAATCCCCCTGCCATGGGCAGGGACACCTTCCTCTAGACAAAGTTGGTCAAAGCCCCATCCAGCCTGGCCTTGAACACTTCCTATAAGGGGGCATCCATACCTTCATGTTTTCATGCACACCATCATACTAGGCCATACTCATGTGTACACTGTGGAGAGATCTCAGCATCCTCAGCTTTTATCAGCTACATTCAAATGCTGGCCTTGCTACTACTTTGAAGCACTTGACCAGCAGCCATAACTTTTGTCTCCTCCTTCAAGCTAAACCAAAAATGTAGAGAGCTATCTACAATGTTTCTCTTGTATAAGTATATAAGCTCATTTTCAGCTTTTTAGAAGACACACTGCTGTGGACATGCAGCATTCTTTGGGGCTAATAGCAGAAAACAAAAGTAGAGAAAGTAAAGAAGCAGCCTACCACAGTCTTGTAGAAGATCCTTGTGTAACACAACAGGGACTCTAAGTGAGAATTTGGTTTCCCTCACATTTGTATCTTCTTTTCTTGTCAGCAGATGAAGTTCTGACTAGCAGTCTCCAGAGCAGTTCACTTGGAGAACATTTACAGTGAAACACCAATAAGCTAATAATATCTGGATAACAACATCCTGGCACACACATTTTATCTCAGGATTGCAGCAGGTGGCAGTCAGTGTTGTGCCATAATTTTCTCTGTATGCTGGAGATGCTTTCTTCAGCAATCTGACCAGAATTTGACTTCAGCATCAGTAGAACTGAGTTGAAATTTATTCTCTCTGTATGCTGCTATCACAAAGTAATCTACTAGAGTCTCAGCCATTCATCTTGCATTAATATAAGTTCTAAACCTCTTCAGGCATCTTAGTTTTTCCACATTTTCCTTATCTCCAGCATTTGGTTGGCCTGCAAGTGAAAGCCTGGGCAAAGAAATACTGACCCCTTTAAACTGTTTTCTAATCTTACGAGTTGTTTTAAGATAAAAGATAGTGCAACTTTTTCTGCAAGTTTGGATTTTCTGCATTTTGTTTCATTTCATGCTGCTTACACAGCTGCATTTTGGGTACTTTGATTGTTTTCTGTCACCTTGGTTGAGGATATTTAGAGCTGCCAAAATGATGCAGAAAAGGCTTACGTAATCATGGCCGATTCTTCACAGTTTGAAGAAAAAAGCACAAAAAGTTCTCACTTGTGAGGTTCTGTTTTTCCATTCCACCACTTCAGTGGACAAACATTCTTGTTGTGACACACTTGATTTTTAAGATGTTCAAAGAGATTCGATGAAGTCATGGAAGTTAGGGGTCCCAGAAGCCACTGCCAAGCACATGAAATGAAAGACTACACCATACTCGCACTGTTTGCTACAACCTACTCATACCATTCAAAGGCTATTTTCAGAGATAAGAGGAACTGTGTCCCAGTATAGTAATTCTTACAAACTATATTTAATCTCCAGAAATTTCAGTATTTTGAAATTAACCAGCATACTTTCTGTCTGACTGATTAGCCCAACATTCTTCTAAAGGGCATTAGTTTGCTTAATTTTTAAATTTACTTATGGAGAATTATCAAATACAACTACTCCAGTACATTTAGGTGCCTGTTCCTTATAATTTCTTCAAGTTATTCTGATAAATGGATGCAGTGATGCTTGCTAACCACAGAACACAATCTTAGAGAACATCTTTGAGACGCAGAATAGTTTTCACAGGAGCTACAATTAAAGTAAAAAACACTTTATGGAATTCATTTACTCCCTGGGTCTGGGCTAGAAAAATGATACGGAAACACAAGTCACTAACCCAACTTACACCTGCCCCACTCTGGTAAAACACACCCTTTTAACTAGAACAAAACTTAATGGATTTTGCATTTACTGACAAGAGCCAGTGACAGTGATTTCCAGGCATTTCTTTTTTTGTCCTCTAAATTTCAAAGCAATTTAAAACCAGTATTGCTGCTTTCTTGTAGGTACCCTGGACCGATGGGAAACTTTAATAATTTCATTACAAAGAAAGGAATAAATTGATAGATGCAATGTACACTCCACCATTACACACTCATTCTTAAATGGCTCTCCGCCTTCAAGTCAGTCTTCCATAAGACTCCCTAAATTCACTGGAGTTCATGCTTCACTCACAAGTTTTCAAAGCATCAGTCTCTCCTCTCCCCAGAAATTAGATTTGGCTCTAAAATGCTTGTCATAGCTCTGTACTTTAAAAATCTATCAGTTTACCCCATTTATCATAGATCACACTAATATTTTAATAGTTAATAATAAATAATTATTTTACCGTCACTGCTGATTATCCGTTTTAACTTCTCAGACAAAGAACTGCTGTAATGAAAGATGTGAACTTAGTGACTGAGGACTTATGACATGGTGTAGTCACTAATTTGTCTGGATGAACTGGCATTGGGGGATATCTTGTGTCTTTCCCATTTAATTCTAGATAACAATGCTGATTTTGTTAACACAGGACCTTAGGCTTCTTAAATGTCTGCTGTTCCATTACATTTAGAAACACTGCCTAGAGTACGAAATCATATATTCATCTTTTACAGAGACACTAATGAGGGAAAAAAAAAAAAAAAAAAA
>NDXB01020361.1:8773-22757 GCA_002631895.1 Agapornis roseicollis | reverse complement strand
AAAAAAAACAAAAGAGGGAAAAAAAAAAAAAAAAAGAAAGCTGAACTTAAACCTACCCAACATATAAATTTAGCAGTGGAATTTCCATCCCAAATACAGGAAATACCATCTTAAAGATAAACACTGTGGTATGTTGAAGATGCATATTATACATGAAATATTTTATTATAAGCCTTGCCTGACATCTAGTACACACTTCAGAAAAGCTCTTTTGGGCTCTACTTCATTGATTTTAATGGAAACCAAAAGCCTATTCTATAAAGTACATATAGAAGGCCATATACCACAATGCAAGTAATTTGGCATACATCTATAAGTCTTGAAAGGAGAGGCACTTAGAAGTGTGAATGTGAATTGCTTTGCAATCTGCAGTGTGGTAATATAGCTGTCAACCATATTTCATGTTGTGCAGGACTATGGATAGAAAGCATCTCTTGAAAGACATGCTTTTTTAACTAGCAGAGACTGAATGACTGACATCCAAATACCTTTTCTTCTATTGGTGTCTAAAAAGTCCTCTGAAGAAGTGCAATAGAGAAGACTACCTTTCATGGAACATGGGAACTTACCTACAATGGAGTTAAAAGAAGAGAAATCCTTCTATAGAGTGTGTATGTAATACTAAAGAGAGAGAGAGAATTCATGTACTTGAATGTAGCTAGAAACGTGAAAGTTGGTGGTTTTGGTTTGGAGGCTGTGAAATTAACCTTTATAAGGTTTCAGTTCCTCCTGAGTCTGAACCCTTGAGTTTTACTATGGGTTATGGGGCAACAATACCTATCAAGTTACCAAGATGCTCCTTCCTTCAAGACAAAATCATTAAACCCCACAAAGTCTTGGCAGCATTTTTATCTGTTGTTTAATATTCTCCACGTATTTAGTTTCACTGAGAAGTTTACAAATTTTGGCAAACCTCATCTGAGTTCTACTTCTGTAGCAGATCATGAAGACATGAAAGTGTCTACTTGCTTCTGCTTTCGTTATGAAAGCTCCCCCAACATTTACGTGTGACCATCTAAATCAGACAATTCTGGCTGAATTAATGCAGTAGAGTCACCTGGGATATAAGAAAGATGAATTTTACTTCTGTAGCACAGTAACATGATTTATCTTAAAACCTTTATTTCCTTGCTCAATTGGGTATCTCACTTTCACCTGCTGATGTGCTGTGTGTTCTGAGCAATACACCAGATTTCTCTATGGTGCAGTTTCCTCCTATTCTGTAATATCAAGATAACATTTACCCAGCTTTGTAAAGGTGCTTAGACAATTTAGGATGAATGACTAAAACCAGTTACTATAATGTTCTAACAACTGTATGAGCCATATGTGGCAAAAAGGTATGTCATTCACAGAGCAGGCATTTTAAAATGAAAGTTTTCAGCATTCAGATTCTGGGGTGAGGGCAGGGTTTGAGTTGTTTATGTAGTAATATTGCGTTCAATTGCAATATTGCTGCTTAGATGGAATTAATCTTTTAAAAACCTGTTCACCTCTAGAACAAGACTTAGAATTTAACAATCAGTTCAAATCAGCCCAATTACGCATGTAATCCAAATAACTTTTCTCAAGCAATGATTAAGAAAACATCCTTGCATACTTGGTGTCCTGTAGCTTCTAAACACACAGTACATGTTTCACTTTAATATCTCCCTACTAGTCAGAAGCTGATTATAATTACAAAAAAAAGTGAAAAAAGTGGGAAAAGTGGAAAAAAATGAGGAAATGGGAAAAGTGAGAAAGTGGAAAAAGGTGTAAAAAGTGAAAATGGNAAAAATAAAAAAATAGAAAAAAAAAAAAAAAAAAAAAAAAAAAAAAAAAAAAAAAAAAAAAAAAAAAAAAAAAAAAAAAAAAAACTTTGAAATTGTTAAGAAGGAAATCAAAGCGTTTGTTAACAGATAAAAAGCAGGGTCAGTGTCTGATTCACTGGCGCTTTCCCAGGCACGAGACGTTTTTTCCCCAGAGGTCACCAGGTCCAGGCAAGCTGCATTCTTTCTGCCAGGCACTTTGTAATGTGCAATGAACAGTGTCATTTATTTTCATTTCCTCATACTTAATTGCATGCTTCTTGCTTCCAATATTAAGCCAGAAGGCAGGTGTTAGAAGCAGTAAACTACTACTAGCTGTCAGAGTTACGAACCATGCTACTCTCCTCTTGAAACAACCCAATTGTTTATAATTCAGCAGAAATGGCTGAACTGGAAAAACACTTACTTGCATTGCACATTCAATAGAGATTTTGTCTTTTATTCTAAAAAAAAAAAAAAACCAACAAAAACCCAAAACCAACAAACCACCAAAACAAAACCAAAACCAAAACATGATAATCCATACTTAACAAACACATGCTACTTAAATTTATCAGCATTTTATCACAGTAAGAGGAAGCAATATCAGAACTTATAGTTTTGGCCAATGCACCAAAAATATTTTGAAGGTATGGTAGGATGACTGCTTTAGCCAAGTAACATGCCACTAATGCTACTTGTGCAATTAATGAACTCACTACTAAGCAATTTAAAAATTTAGTGACCATGCCTGAATATAGAAATAAGATGTTTATCAGGTATGCAAAATTTAAGCTTATCATTATTTGGAATTCAATTATTTCATTCCTTGTGGAAGTCAGCATTCATTTCATTTTCCTCTATTATAATAAACAAATTAAAGCTTTATCAAAGATTCCTTAAAGAACTTAACTTCATTCTGCCGAGTATGTAATTTATTTGCATATTTATATGTAATGCAAAGTTCCCGTGCCACTATTGTGTTCATGGGTAGCACTTTATAATGTATGCGACTTTTTTCAGTAGCAACACTACTTTGTATTATTGAAATACACTGCTGAAACACAGATAGTGGGAATCATACCATATTGCTGTTAAAAAATTACAAACAGGAAAAAATAGAGTAACAGTAGATATAATCATGATCATTTAAAAAAATATCAGTTCTCACTTCTGACCTTACCCAACTGGTTTTACATAAAAAGGTGCTAGATATTGCTGCTTAAATTATCTAGCAGCAATAAGTAATAAACACAGTATTTCTACAAATATTTTCTTAATTGCATATTAACACAAGTGTTAGTAACACACCTAGAAAAAAAACTGCTGTATCAGCACACACTCTCCATTTTAGTTCATGAGTTTTCCACGTACATGTTCTAATATGCTAATCAGTAACTATAACAGTGCACAATCTTCTCTATATCATGAACATATTGTTGTTCACTTTCTGTAATACCGTGCTAAAAGATTACTGATACTGTTATTTCAGAATAAACAGTGCATTTCAACTGCAAGTTCAGGCTGAAACTTGCAAATTACTCTATATGAAGACTTGACACTAGAGCCTCCTGATGTCAGTGGAACTCTGAGCAAAAAAAATGATCACTTTGCTTGCACAATAAAAAATAATTGTGGAACTCCATCTTATGAGAAATGAGACATCCTGTTTAGAAGTAGCAATAACATAAAAGCAGGCATACTTTATGAAGCAAAAAATCCAGTCCTAGTCTCCTGTGTCTGAAGAAAGAATATAGATTAAGAAAAGAATATAAGCAGCTTGGAAAAAAAGTTACACTTGTAACCCTTCCCCCATTCCATCAATCAGGCATTGAGGAATTTCTTAAATGAATTTGAAACTGTTTTTGTAGGTAATACTCACCTGCAATTCTATCATTGAGGAATTTCTTTATTTTCACAAGTCATTTTTTTCTTCATAAAATCCTGTGGTGAATCCAGAGCATTCTAGCTAAACTAAAGATCCAATTGTCTTAAGTGAGTGGGCAAAGGTTAAAACTGGGACAGCTACTGAACTAATACATTAGGAGAAATTGGAAATATCAAACGCAAGAGACTACTCAAAGTTGTACAATTATGTCATGTTAGCATGCATAGGGGGAGATACCTCCTTCCACCCAAGTCAAAACATAGAGTCTTCTTCCAAGCACTTTTCATATGAAACAAAGTGGAGTGAGTCTTTCCTCACTCAGTTTTTCCTCCCAAAGACAGGCAGATGCAGAAGTATTTTCTAGCACCTGTCCTGCCAAAAATTCCCTTTTGGAAAGACACAGAAAACCAAATGATAGCATGGTGGATTACAGTCTGCAGCAGGAAAGATCCAGGATTCATCACTTCATTAAAAAAACATTTTAAAAAAAATTAAATACCTAATTGTGTCCAAAAGACATCTAAGCCTCCCTTTCTGAAAGAGAAGGCCCTAATTACTACCAAGCCCTTTGCAGTCCCTCATCCTTGGATACTCAAGAAACCATTAATTAAGAAACTTTTTGAACTGGGAATGCTGGAGGGCAAAATCTACACAGACATATACTTGATAGATTGGAAACAACTACCAGGCTAGGTTACATACATTAGGTAAGGGAAAAAATACTTAATTTGTGAGTTCCAGTGGTGCTTGGCCATGACATATGAGACCATGCTGCTCTGCATTGTTAACGCATGGTTAAGATTGCATTTCTCCTGTCTCTGTACTGCAGACCTTGATAACTCAGGGTGCAAATGCTCCTGGCCTTATCCTGTAGCTGATGCAGGGCATTTTGAAGTTAGGCAAGATAGGTACTGACAACACTAGGCCTAAAAGTCTGCCTGTCAAGTCCAGCCTGACACACTTTTGGAAATTAAAGGCCTTTCCTATTGGACTCGACACTGTCCCACATGACATCCTTGTCTCTAAATTGGAGAGACATCAATTTGATAGGTGGAACACACGGTGGATAAAGAACTGGTTGGATGGCTGCATGCAAAGCCAGTGATGAGTGGTGTCCCTTCAGGGATCGGTCCTGGGACCGGTCTTGTTCAACATCTTCGTTGCTGAACATGGACAGTGGGATCGAGTGCGCCCTCAGCAAGTTTGCTGATGACATCAAGCTGTGTGGTTGGGTGGATACGCTGGAGGGAAGGAATGCCATCCAGAGGGACCTTGACACGCGTGTGAGGTGGGCTGATGCCAGCCTCATGAAGTTTAACCATGCCAAGTGCAAGGTCCTCCACCTGGGTTGGAGCAATCCCAGGCACAGCGACAGGTTGGGCAGAGAAGATTCAGGGCAGCGCTGCAGAGAAGGACTTGGGGGTGGTGGTCAATGAGAAACTGAACATGAGCCGGCTTCAGTGTGCGCTTGCAGCCCAGAGAGCCAACTGTATCCTGGGCTGCATCAAAAGGAACATGACCAGCAGGTCAAGGGAGGTGATCTTGCCCTTCTACTCTGCTCTCCTCTCGTGAGACCTCACCTGGAGTATAGTGTGCAGTTCTGGTGTCATAGAATCATAACATAAAAAGGACATGGAGCTGTTGGAACAAGTCCAGAGGAAGGCCACAAAGATGATCAGGTGCCTGGAGCATCTCCCATATGAAGACAGGCTGGGAAAGTTGGGGCTGTTCAGCCTGGAGAAGAGAAGGCTGCGTGGAGACCTCATAGCAGCCTTCCAGTATCTGATTTTAGCGGGCCTATAGGGATGCTGGGGAGGGACACTTCATTAGGGACTGTAGTGACAGAACCGGGGTAATGGGTTCAAACTTAAACAGTGCAGGTTTAGATTGGATCTAAGGAAGAAATTCTTTCCTGTGAGGGTGGTGAGGCACTGGAATGGGTTGCCCAGGGAGGCTGTGAGTGCTCCATCCCTGGCAGTGTTCAAGGCCAGGTTGGACGAAGCCTTGGGTGACATGGTTTAGTGTGAGGTGTCCCTGCTTATGGCAGGGGGGTTAGAACTAGATGATCTTAAGGTCCTTTCCAACCCTAACTATTCTATGATTCTATGACTCCAGTATTCGTATTTTTAAAGTCAATCAAAAGCATTGATTTTTGTGAACTCAAGGCTGAAGTCCTCACTGGAAAAAAATCATACCATTTAGAAAAAGCGATGGTCTCCCAGAGATATCTTTAGTGAACTTCAACCAGGAAGACTGCTGAACATGAACACATTACAGCATTAGAAAAGACAGACTGGCCTGCCTGCAACACAGATTGCTATGGACCAATAAAACAGGACCCTCCTATCTGCAAAATCCACTTCCTTATTCCTTGGTGGGCTCACTCCACTTTTATTTTTTCTTCCTTTGTGATACTCCATTATGGAAGCAGAAGTAGTATTCTAGGACTGGCTAGAACTATGAGTACCCTGAATTTAAAAAGAGATATCTAATATTTATATACCGAAATGCCTTTTATGTTGCCATCTGCACCACATTTAGTGCATAATCTTGCAGATCACTCATTCACAGGTCATACCTATGAATTTCCAAACTGCAGTGTTTTTTTTTCATCTATCCAGATGAATACCCCAAAAAAATATCACTTACCCTTTGATATGATAAATGACTCTGTGGGGATTTTATTGCTGAGATGCAATACTCTGAAGAGCCATGCAATTGTGCAATCCAATTAGTGTTTTAGATGGTGCAACATCATTCAGGGAATGAGTGGGTAGGGATACTTTACAAATAATATTGTCAGAATTGTCTTTTCCTTACCCCTTCCCTAAATTGTCTCCGCAGACATAGATGTTCACACATACACGGATATACACTATGCAAATTACTGTCCTGGATAAGATCACTTCTGCTTAGAGAGATGATTGCTTTTGTTGAATTTCATTTATAAAGCCTTCTTGAATTGTAGACAAAATCTTTACACAGAGTACACATTGATGAGTACATGTTGAAAATGAAGAGAAAAATATTTGTAAGCTGTGCCAGTCCCTGTACGCCATTTCAACTTCATTTTTACGAAGGCATTTGAAAGCAGCGGAGAATCTAGTTTGAACTTTTATTTTTATTTCATTTTTGTCATGTCCAAATTATAAAAGACAGATCTCAGTTCTTGGGTACTGCAATTTAATTTACCTCCAAAGATGTTATTTATTTTTTTCTACTTTTTGCTCTATAGTTGCTCACATCTGAAATTGCAACCATAATGAAAATACACTCACTGCATTCCAAGTGCCTGCATGAGTATGCATTTGGGGGACAGTTTCCTTTTATTTAAAGTTATCTGCAAGGAAAAAGAGTGGAAAATATACCATTCTTCAGTGAGTTTTCAGCAAAAGTTAAACAGAGAAACAAAAATAAAAATCCAGGTGCCTATTCCATTGAGCCCTAATTTGAGTAACTAATGTAATTCTGATGCCTAATTTTGCTATCATTTGCTTAGGGTCTTCCTCATGATTCCTATGGAAGCTTAAAAGAATACCAAGCAGTTTCATAACAGGGGCGGATATGTTAAGTTATCCTTAAATTTCTTACCCTTGCCCTCAGTAAATGGACTACAAATAAAGTAAGTAGTCTTTCCATACAATGATGCAGAACTCTGCTTTCCAGCAATTCACCCATTAGAGAAAAGTATGACAGAAAAAAAAACAATTCAAACATAATTGCAGTATAAACAAAGGCACAAAATTCTTGGACCTTGATGCACCTTCCAATAAGTTAGCATGAAGTTATCGATTTTCTTTTTTCTTTATCCCTACTAAAACCTTTTTTCAGTACTGCAAGCTCATTCTCTAGCATATGGCTGAATGGAACCAAGCACTCCTTTTTTATTAATACGTTTGCAGCTCAACCTTACCAAGGGAAATTGTACTTATTAAAACATATGTATTGAACAAAATTCAGGTGAAGCATTTTTCTGTAATCCTTAAAGTTATATAAATACAAAAGATAATATCAGTAAATTAAGCAGACTTTCCTAATTAATTCTCCCAACTAAAACAAGGCACATAATTCTCTTTTCATTTGCATTTAGGCCCTCATTCAAAAAAGCACTTAAGAATATCCTGCTCTTTAATGTGCCTACTGCACTCCTTTAAGCATATGCCCAACAAAATGTTTAAGGATGCACTTAGGCATATGTTTAAGTGGTCTGCTGAAACCAGATGTTAGTCTAGGAGTATGCAAGGGGAAGCATTCATCACCCTTGGGTTAAAGGATCTATTAAAAAAATCCTTCTGACTCAAAAAGAAGCATAGTAAAACTGGGTAAATGTTCATCCCAACTGAAAGGAAAAGCTGAAAATGCTCTCAGAGGCTGATGAAACCTGCTCTTTCTATCACCAAGACCAAAGCAGTAAGAGAAAAGCTCATTCATCGGAGTAAATACAGGAATTCACAGCACTTGCTGCAAAATTCAGTTTCTTGAAGTCAGTGGTTGAAATCTGCTTTATAAGCTAAAAGGACAGAAAGCCTGTCATTACACTAGCTGGTATCACATTTCACCTCCATATAATTAAAGCATTTTTTCATATTCACTTTGTTACTTAGAAGACAGTGTCTGGTTAGTAAACTCATGATGTAGCTCCAGACTATTTGTTCATAGTGTTGTTTTTTTCACTACCACAACACCATGGCAACTTAAACACTAAATATTTATTTTCTTTCTCAAACACTGCAAGATATTTTATGAAAATTTTTATGCAAATTGGGCAATACGTTGACTCATTCTGTTTGCCTCTCTTGTATTTATCTCTAAGGCATCTATCACCATGGTGCCTAAATGCTGTGGTATCTTTGTATTCACCAGCTCTGTATATCATAAGATCGGTATCATCATTTCTGTCCAATTTTATGCAGCCTTTTTATATAAACTGTAAGGAAGTATTAGCTAAAACAGAACAGTTATGGATTAAATGTAGAGATGATCTCTATACTAATATACACAAATCAGTAGTAAAATTAAAAGTGCTTACTGTTCCCTTCAGTCTTCATTTACTCTGCAAATACAGTCTCTACTAGTAGAAGATGTTCTGCTGATAAAGGATTCTCTGATTTCAAAAACTGGGGACTGTACTTAGAATCACTTGCATTCTACCTCCTAGCCAGTTCAGATAACCACACATACCCACACAACACCGTACTGCCCTAACGAGTTTTTGTAGTACTTAAATCAATTTCCTTCCCTCCTTAGAACTCACTCTGATCACATCATCCCTTAAACCATACTCATAAGACCATTTTAGATCCAGACCAATGTCTTCCCACATGTCATGAGACCTAGGTTGTGTAAGCAAGCCTGTGGAGCTTCCAAGCTGCTGCAAGCTAGACAAGGGATGAGTAACAGTGGCAGTTGTAAAAATACACCTGCTGCTGATGGTAAAAGCTAAAACATTTTTTTCCCCTCCTCCTTCTTTAATTAAACGGTCAGATGGAAAGCACAGGAAACTGTAAATAAACTTTGTATCTGAAAATACTAACTTGGGCCAAAACACTGTGATGGTGTATAAACAAAAGGATTTTTCTCCCCAAATATTAAATGGAAAAAGTATAACGAGAAAAAAGTGAAATGGAAAATTGCTAAAGCTGAAGAACATCGCACACAAAAAGACAGTATTTTTCTAACAGTCCTGAGATGATACGAGAAAGAGAGAAAGGGTGTGGAGGAGGGGTAGAGGGAAGGAGAGGTGAGACAAGGGAACATGAATCAGGCTGAAAATAGAATGTAATAGAATTGATACTGTTATGAAAACCAAAAGATGAAGGAGGTGGCAGGGGGGGAGGGCAAAATACAGAGGCCCTTTCAATCCTGTAAATATCCTGAGAGTAGATTTTGCATAAAATGCTTACATGTAGTTGGACTGGTCATTATTTAGAAAGCTGGAATGTTTGTAGTTCATCTTGCCATGGGACAGCTCTTCTACTTTTTTTCTCAATGGCATGTTCTATTCTGCAGGGTTTATCTTACTTCCTGCAATGCTAAGTCATAGTTAAAATATAATTCTTAACCAGTGTTTCAACTTAAAACCTGCTTTCTAAAACCATTTATGAGATAGGATTATTATTGGATGGTAAGCACCTCCAAATGTAGAAAAATTGGAAAATGTCTCGTTTTGTGGCCATTGCTAAGGATGGCAACAAAGTTTGACAGATGTCATTTGAGTAAGTAAAAAAGCTTAAAATATTACATTAATAAAGCATATTTTGTCTGTCTTAACGGAACATATATACTAAAATACTCTTCTCTAAATTTAATATTTAGATTTGTTGTTGATCAATATAAAGTTGTACCATCAATGAAATACAATCCTTTTTAGTGCATTCAAAGCCATATAAAAGTGATGACTTCTATATATACAGAACCTTGCATCTTTAAAGAGCTTGTAAATAGCAACACATTCATTCTCATCCTATTTCACTAATGCAAAACCCAAGACTCCTGACATCAGAAATATGTAGAACAGGAGAATTCGAATTTGTCAAAGCTCAACTGATATTGGGGAGATCTAAAATTTCCACTATTACACGGAAAACTTTGCCAAGATAAAAACTAGGTCCCTGTGAATTTCCACTCTGTGGAGGTGGGCACACACCTAAAACCTCTTCCTTTGCAGAAAGTAAAGGAACAGCACCATTTCTTTCAGGATTATGAAATACTTTGTTGGCTAAAGTCTTTACAATCTCTGTCTTCCAAGATATCAAATAATAACACTGATCAGCTTTAAAGGAACTGGCTAAATCTGTCCAGCTCATAAATGACCCTTTTTCTGTATTTTAAAGAACTCAATAAGAATTCAGTGTCTGTATTCATGTATAGCCCATTGCTATGGTATAGTTTAAAATCCTTCCATGTCATACAGGTTCATATGACTGTAGATGTTATATTTCAACACAGTTTTGAAATTACTTAACTTGGTGTACCTTCTTGCAGCTGACCTACTGAAGTTCAGGACTGCTAGCAGAGCCAGTTGCTGAGACAGTTCAACCCTTTTGTACAAATGACTGACGAAACAGTGACTGGTGTTAAATTCCTGGACAGATTAAATAAAGCTCATTCCCCCCAAATCTGAAACCTTTTCAAACTGTTTTTTTTAAAGCCATGTAACAAGTCTTTACTCCTTATATTACTGTTCCACTTTTTGTTCTCTGCCTTAAAGGAATTTTCATCCTTCTAGTTCTCATGGGAAATTGTGTTAAAATTCAAGAACCTGACCTTAGGTTGCATTGAATATTCCCATTGACTTCAGGCCATAAAAAAGGAAAACTGTGGAGAAGAGTTATATTCTGTCAGAAAGAATATGGCTCCAAACACTGGAATCATCCTGACAGCTCTATTTCAGAAGTTAGCCAAGGAGAAAAAAGGGGCCAGGCATCTTGAAAATTACATACACATACCTCACACACATGTATACACACACAAAGCATGAAGGAGAATAGAGGAGAGAACCTGGAAAGAAACCCTGCCAATTTATCAAGTGGCAGATGAATTATCCCCAAGAGTTTCATAGAAGCAGCAGCCACCCCATTTTAAGGTGAAATTTTATTTCAATCTCAGCTGCAGCATAATCTAGGATCCATCTGTTTCCCCCATTCCCCCTCCCTTCCCCTCACAGTCCCCATGCTCTCTTCCCAACTCACATGCCAATGTAACTCAGAAGAATCACTTCATCTTCAGTACCACTGGTTTCTTGGGCCCTACTGGGTAGGTAGGAATTCTGGGAAGAGGAATGGGATCAATTCCAGGGGGAAAAAAAAGGAAGTAACACATTTATTTCAATGCATTTTCATCCTGGTCAAAGCTTAGAAACAGTGTGTACCTTTTTAATAATTGGTGTGTTTAAGAGTATTTTCAACATTCTCCTCACCAATAATGTTTTAATGATCGGTAATTGGATCTACTTGAGCTGTAGCTCTTACCATTGTTTTTGCTCAATATCCACTCCTATTTATTTTTCCTGTATGATGGCCCTGCTTCAAGTCCTCAGGATATTATATATAGAAAGTAAGTCTTTAAAAAAAAAAAACAAAAAAACAAAAAAGCACTGGAATTTTCCAATGTTTGGTCTTCCTTGATACAAGAAACATATTTCACCTCCATGTTTAGCAAGAGGAATCCTACATGTAGTTTCATTATTTGCTTAAGCTAACCCAAGTACAGAGTAAGTCAAGCCTCAAACCCACTCTCTCCACCCTCCTTGCTCAGACCTAGGTAAATAATTCTTCTCATTTCACCACCAGTTCTCATGCTGCTACATAGTCAGATGGAACAAAAAAAACCAAAACAATCCACCTGAGATCTGACAGTCCTTTCAGATGGCTCCTGACACAGCTGACTGTGCAGCCATGAGCATCCTCATCATCCTCAGGGAGACAGCAGAAAGATGCAGCTGGAGGAAGAGGGAAAGGAGAGCAGTACCACCATTTTCAGCAGCAGCATGAATTTAAATTTGCTGAAGTTGACTGTGAAACCACACCTTTGTTATTCTACTAACAAAAAACCTCCCGAATGAACCAAACAGAAGGGTAAAATAGTCCTGTATGCTTGATTTTGATTGTTTAAGGAAGACAAACAAATACAGAGCTTCTCCTTAATCAGAAACACCAGATGGCAGAGACACATATTTGAGTATGTTTCCAAAGCAGAACTAGCAATAATATTGCTACACCTGCATGTTGTGCCCGCACTAACTCCTGACTTACAAGCAGTGCTAACCACTATGGAAGTACACCCCTTAATTTCTGTGTGATAACCTGTGCACCTCTACGTATTTCTTCCCACTAAGTTAAGGGAAAATCTGTCTGGCCTTTTGGGTGTGCATGCAGAGCACTTTGGCAGTGTGTGGAGAGCACTTTCGGAGGACACTGCAAGATCATGGTACTACACATGCTACAGTCCAACTTTCAGAAATAGTGATCCCATGAGATTGAGTTCATTAACACTGTTAGCTTATAACTTTTGATGGTCAGTCAAGTTTACTGTGCTCAAATGTTTCTGTATAACCTTGGCAGCACAAAGTGAAAAGATGCCTTTATACCTCCTAAGACATGCAAAAGGCTAGAGCAGCAGGACAAACAGATGCCTACAGGCATCTGATCTTGCTTCTTTAAATAGTGCCAGTGGGATAGCTTGCATCTGGGCAGGAGGCTAACTGCCCTTATGCAACCTCACTCCCCAAGAACATCTTAGTGTGACACAAAGCTATCCAGAGAATATGAAATGTTGCAGAAACATTTCAATTTTTTAATAGTTGACAACAGCAGTATTAAGTATTTGAGTTATATTTCTGCTATGTGACTTCAGATCTTATCCTGGAACACTTGTGTCTGCTGACTAATTACATAAGCATTGTTAATTTTGCATCCTTATTACCCTAAAAGAGTGTTCACAAAGTTAGTCCTTTATCTGTGACGCACATCTGAAAACCAAAAAGGCACAGAAGCCTGGGGATTTGGTTAGTTCCTTTCAAGATATTTAATTGCCATTACAACCATAAATACATAATTCACTGGAACAGAATTTCCTTTTTTCAGGGAGAAACTTGGGTTAAACAACAGCGCACATGATGCCACATGATGGCAAGCAGTCTTGGGGGTTTTAAAAATCAGAAGATAGCAAGTTAGCTTTCTGCAGGTTATTTGTACCTCCTTTTATAAATTTTGGGCACAGAATCAAACTTTAACATTCTTCATAGAAAGACAGAATCTTTCTGAAAGATCTTTTACAAATCTGCAAGACTGGAAATAATTTGATAGAAGACTTACTGTGTATGCTCTTTCAGCCATTTCACTAGAAACTCATTTTGGCTTTCTCTGAGGTACAGATAAACCACAGCTAAGAGACAGTTATGAAATCTTCTTTATACATTCTGTATGAAATGTATTAAAGTACAAAACTACCATATTCAAATAAGGTTAAGGGTCTCACTTAAACCCACAAAGACATGAAAATTCAGAAATATTGTGTCTCCCTACCCTTTACTCTCTTTAGTGTAGCTAGCCATTGTAGCACAAATGACTTGTGCTCAGATTTTGTAAACCTTTTCTTTATGGTATATTTCTCCTTAACAGTACTTTCTATTTCAAGGTTCTTTCACTTTGTATCCTTTCCATGGGCTCAGGTTAAATTCTGCTCTGGATAATTTGAGTTTTTTTATCATTTAAATTTTTAATGCTTATTGAAACATAAAAGCAAGACAAATAAAGCAGAAATAGGGAACTGTTAGTCTCGGCAACTGGCGCTTTTTTTTTTTTTTTTA
>NDXB01020360.1:0-11219 GCA_002631895.1 Agapornis roseicollis | reverse complement strand
AGTCAAAACACAGCTACTAAAGAGAAGAAAAACTGACTGCAACTGCTGAACCCAGGACAATTGAGCATGCTTCTCCCATAGATCCTGTGTCTAGTTTGGTTGCCAGAAAGAATAGCCGGCTCCTTGGGTATTTGCTCAGAGGACTACCTCTGGATAGCCCAGGAAGCCAGGAAAGAGTCACAGAATGGTGGGAAAGTCGCTTGCCTGAATTTGTTAGAGGACCCAATGTGATACTGAACATCTGTGTATTAATGTGTTGACTCATCCCATAATACAGTTTTTACCCAGACCATTTGAAAATGATCCCCTAGTGAAGAAAATCAAAGAGATCATTTTAGTTAAATTACCAGTGATCATTTATCACGAGAATTCACCTGTAAAATTTCCGGCAGTAACATAGAACTTTTGTCTACTGCAGCTTTTACAGATACACCTGGTGACGGCAAATCGTAGTGATTTTGCTCTGTTCTTCAGTTAGGAATGGTGTCTCTTCAGATACTGATAAGGCATTGGGAGACGCAGTGCAGCAGATCTATTATTGAGAGATTTTCTTCTGCCTGTGAAGAAGAAGAAAACCCCTCAGGTGCTGCAGATAATGTTCTATGATTCTACCTTTGGCACTGATGCATTTCCCAATTATGCTTAACAGAACTTCTGTGGTGAGCCTGGTTTTGGCCGGGAAGGTTGCTACCTGCCTCTGTCCTGCTGCAGTCTTTGTATTTACAGAATCACAGAATCACCAGGTTGGAAGGGACCTCTAAGATCATCAAGTCCAACCCATGCCCTACACCTCCACTAAACCATGTCATCAAGTTCTATATCCAGTCTCTTTTTAAGCACACCCAGGGATGGTGACTCCACCACCTCTCTGGGCAGACCCTGCCAATATTTTATTACTCCTTCTGTGTAAAACTTCTTCCTAATATCCAACCTGGACCTTCCTTGGCACAGTTTGAGGCTGTGTCCTCTCGTTCTGTCCGTCGCTGCCTGGTGAAAGAAACCAACCCCCACCTGTCTACAACCTCCTTTCAAGAAGTCGTAGAGAGTGATAAGGTCACCTCTGAGTCTCCTTTTCTCCAGGCTGAACAACTCCAGTTCTCTCAATCTCTCCTCATAGGGTTTGTGCTCCAAGCCCCTCACCAATCTCATTGCCCTCCTTTGGACGCGCTCAATCATTTCCACATTTATATATACACTGAGCCCAGAGGTTCAGATGTGCTGATGCAGGGAGGAGCAGGGGACAGAGATTGTCATCTTGTATTGCTACTGATGAAAAAAGTTCTGTATCATAGCAGAACTTAAAATGTTTTAAATTAAGCAAGAAGAAAATAAATCTGGAGTGTGGATAACTTTGAATGCTAGGATATCCTGGAGCAGAAGATAAATTGTCTATATTTCTTTGATATCTTGGTTAATACCTTGATAGTCAAAGATGTTGTTCACCACTTAGGTCACAAAGAATTACAAATTTGACATTCCAAATATATATCAGGTGAGACTGAACTTCAAGTTTCCTTTGTTTTTTCATTTATTCCCCCTTTTTACAGTGGAACTTGTGCATCTATCTGAGTACTTTTATCCTTTTTTCTTGTAACAAGCTAGAGAAAATTGTGACAAAAATCTCTCAGTACCTAACATTTCTTGGCTTAAGGTGTCCTGGGACTCTTCATCATGCTGGCTTCAAAATGAAAGAGGGGAAGTTCAGGTTGGATATTAGGAAGAAGTTATTCCCTGCGGTGAAGAGTGCTGAGGCGCTGGCACAGGGTGCCCAGAGAAGCTGTCGCTGCCCCATCCCTGGCACTGTTCAAGACCAGGTTGGACACAGGGGCTTGGAGCACCCTGCTCCAGTGTGAGGTGTCCCTGCCCATGGCAAGGGGTTGGAACTGGATGAGCTTTAAGGTCCCTTCCAACCCAAACCAGTCTGGGATTCTATGATTTACAATACTTTCCATGTTTTTTTTGTAACAGGCTTAAATAGATGTCTAAAACTGTCATGGTTTAAGCTCAGCTGGTAACTCAGAACCACACAGCTGCTTGCCTACTCCTCTGCTTCTTCCTCCCCCTGCTCCTGCAGGGATGGATAGGAGAATGGAAAGGATGTTGCTCCCACAGGTTGAAATAAGTGCAGTCCAGTAACTAAGGTATAACACAAACCACTGCTGCTACCACCACCACCACCACCACCACTAATAATAATAATAATAATAATAATAATAAGGGAAATAACAACAGGAGAGAATACAACCTCTGACCACCTGCCAACAAATACCCAACCCAACCCCAGCAGCAATCTGCTTTTCTGGGTGACTCCCCCCAGTTTCTATAGTGGGCATGACGCGCTGTGGAATGGAATACCTCTTTGGCTAGTTTGGATCAGGTGTCCTATCTCTGCTTCCTCCCGGTGTCCCCTTTGCCCTGGCAAACCATGAGACTCAGAAAGCCCTTGGTCAGACTAAACAGTACCGAGCAACAACTAAAAACATCGGTGTTATCAGTGTTGTTCTCAGACTAAATCTGAAAACAGAGCCGTGCACCAGCTACTAAGAAGGAGAAAAATGAGTGCTACTGCTGAACCCAGGACAGTAGCAAAGCGTCAGGATGACATGGTAAGCCCTAGGTCTGTCTGCAGACCTTGTGAATGCTTGTTGTTATACACAATGCATTTTAGTAAGCTATCTAGTTTGCACAAGGTAACCTTAAATTGGTGAATTGCAGTTGTTCATTGCTTGTAAGTAAAGGAGGCCCCTGCTTCTAGTCATTCTCTATTATATCCCTAAACAGGCTGCATTCCTTTCACTTATTAACTGGTTTATGCCTCTTGAATAATAAAAGCCCTGCTCCTTGGCTGGTGATGTCAGGAGTACTTCACCCTGTTTTGGAAAAGGACAAGAAAGCCCAGGGAGTGGAGTGCAGAGCAAATTACTAATTCAGTGTGAAAAAGTTAATCTTATACTCGTCTACCATGTGTTGCACTTTGTAGGAAAATGTATTCATTTCCTCTTAGTTCCATTTCCTCATTCAGCCCTGAGAAAGAAGACAAAATTGGGTTTTGAGCCTGAATGGCTTCCTAACTGTCATCTCTCAAGCGTTTACTGTTAACTAACATGCACTCGCTAGAATGGATCTCTAGTATTATTGTGAATGGCACACATTATCTGGGCTATGATGGCTGATTTTGCACCAGCTTTGGCTTTTACTCTGTAGCTGCATTCTATCATTTCATGTGCGCTGCATATTCTATCAAGCTAATAATAGCTCTTTGCTATGCATGACTTGCTCTGGAGTGTGACTGACTGATAACTGCAGCATTTTAAACCTGGCACTATGTTATTAGACCTGCTGCCTGGCCCTTGGTTGTATGTCAGAAATATTTCTTGCCACTGAAACTTTAGATGGATGAAAAGTAATTTTATAGGGCCATTGCAGACTTGTATGATATAAAGTGCTGGGATCCATCACGGCTAAGGCATTAACTACCAAACTTATGGCTGTGGAGGTGCGTGTTGATACCAAAGACTCTAGGAAAATGCATCCCCCATGATATAGAGTCATTCTGTCTATATTAGGTATGAAATCACTTCAGCTTTGCTCTTCACTAGAAAGAAATGCATCTAGCTCAGAGTGACTTTTTGAATATAGATATACCTTAATGTGAGACAGGTAAGAAATACTTCAGGAAATGTAGGGGAATGGCTTTATTCTCAGTCTGTGATGAAAGCTGACAATTGCTTAGGATTTTTCAATGACAACTCAGTCCATTTTGTGTCTTCTGGAAAGAACAAGGTTTTATAAAGTCATCCTTCTAGTCTTTATGATAAGAACTAGACTTGGTATATCTGAATCAGTAGCGCCTGTTAGAAGAATTAAACAATGTTGTAAATGCATTTGTGCTGTACCAGGACACCTTAAGCCAAGAAGGTATGGTCTCTTCCTACTGGGGAAACCACCTGAAATACCGCCCCAGCTGAGACCCCCAGAGTCTTGCTTCCCTTAAATAAGAAGGAAACGGAATGTCTGGCAATAGGGGAATATGCCTGTCTTTTCCAGTCTGATACTCAGGTCACACTTCTTTAGAAGGCCTTTGTGAAGTTAAATGTGGTAGCTATTGGTGTGCCAAAGATGACAAAGGTGAAGAAAAAACTGTTTCATTACAGGAAGTATGTTAAATGTGTGTTTATCTCCACCCCTGCCCCATGGCACTGAGGCCTCGTCTCCACGCTGGGTGAACACTTGCAGGGATAGTGACTGCAGCCCTGCCCTGGGCAGCCTGTTCCAATGCCTGAGCACCCTGTGGGGCAGGAATTGTTCCTCAGCTCCATCTAAACCTGCCCTGGGGCTGCTTGAGCCCGGGTCCTCTTGTCCCATCCCTTGTTCCTTGGGAGCAGAGCCCAGCCCCTCCTGGCTCCATCCTCCTGTCAGGCACTTGGAGGGAGCCATCAGGTCCCCCCTGAGCCTTCTCTTCTCCACACTGAACCCCCCAGGTCCCTCAGCCCTTCCCCATCACCCTTGGGCTCCAGGCCCTGCACCAGCTCCATTGCCCTTCTCTGGCCCTGCTCCAGCCCCTCAATGTCTCTCTTGCAGTGAGGGGCCCAGAGCTGAGCACAGGATTTGAGGTGCAGCATCACCAGGTGATAATAAAGCACCATCTTTGTCATCTTTGGTGCACCAGTAGCTATCACATTTAACTTCACAAATTCCAGGGGCACAATCCCTGCCCTGACCCTGCTGCCTCACTGGTGCTGATCCAGGCCAGGATGCTGGGGGCTTCCTGTCTGCATGGGCACAAGCTGCTCATGCTCAGCTCCATCAATCAGCACCTCCAGCTCCTTCCCCATGAGCAGTTTCCAGCCGCTCTTCCCCAAGCCTGGAGCGTTGCAGGGGGTTGGTGTGGCTCAGGTGCAGGACCCGCACTTTGCCTCATTGAACCTCACCCCACTGGCCACAGCCCATGGATCCAGCCTGCCCAGATCCCTCTGCAGAGCTTCCTGCCCTCCAGCAGGTCAACGCTGCCACCCGACTTGGTGTCACCTGCAGAGTTACTGAGGGTGCCCTCGATCTCCTCATTCAAGTCACCAATGAAGATATTAACGCTGGCCCCTGTACTGAGCCCTGAGGGGCATGACTAGTGACAGACAACGAGATGTGACATTATTCACTGCTGCTTTTTGGGCTCTGCCATCCAGCCATTTTTTACTTAGTGAAGAATACACCCCTTCAGGCCATGAGCATTTGTTTTACAGTCACTGCATGCTACTTTCCAAGTAACCCTACATCAGCCTAAGCAAACCTTTTTCCACTCTCAGACAAGGTGATTTTTTTCTAAGCTCAAGCAATATACCAGAAGAGATAAAGTGGTGAAAGGAGCATGGGATTGAGTGCACCCTCAGCAAGTTTGTGATGACACCAAGCTGTGTGAGTCGGTGGATCCGCTGGAGGGAAGGAATGCCATCCAGAGGGACCTGGACACGCTTGTCAGGTGGGCTGATGCCAACCTCATGGAGTTCAACCATGCCAAGTGCAAGGTCCTACAGCTGGGTGGGAGCAATCCCAGGCACAGCTACAGGTTGGGCAGGGAGGNACCATGCCAAGTGCAAGGTCCTACAGCTGGGTGGGAGCAATCCCAGGCACAGCTACAGGTTGGGCAGAGAGGAGATTGAGAGCAGCCCAAGGAGAAGGACTTGGGGGTGGTGGTCGATGAGAACATGACCATGAGCCGGCTGCAGTGTGCGCTTGCAGCCCAGAAAGCAACCGTATCCTGGGCTGCATCCAAAGGAGCGTGACCAGCAGGGCCAAGGAGCTGATCCTGCTCCTCCTTTCTTTTGGGCCAGACTGCCAAATGCTCACAGGCAGCAAGCAGTGAAGAGCAGGTGACAGCTTTTTACAAGTCTAACAGTTGTAAGAAAGCAATAGAAGCTGGTAAAACTCTTTAACCACTCCTTTACCCATGCTTCAACCTGAATGGGAGACGTTTTCTTTTACCTATGTACATTTTTATTTGCATTTAGAAAACTGAATTCAGCTGAGCCCAGTGCCTGGGTTTTAAATGTATTTGAAGTTTTGCACACAATCGATTGTACTGGTATCTGACATGACATTAAATAATTGTAGAAAGAGTAACAGCTGAAGCAGATTGTTACCATGCTGTGATTACTGAGAGGACTTTAGGGTTTGTTTTATAATAGTAAAAAGAACATACCAGCATCTGTACCAGTCCCTTTTGTATGAAAGAAGATAAAAATCATAGAATACCTTTAAATTTTGGTGGTGTTTTTTTCCCTTGGTTCTGGGTGGGAGCATCTTATAATGCATTCGCAGTTGTGATGGCACCTGATATTTGTATTCCAGTCAGTACCTCCAATACACTCAGTTGTTCTGGTGCATGTGGGGATACAGCAGAGGAATTATCAGAGCAGCAGGCTGTCAGAAAGCCTGGCGGGGGATGTGGCAGAAGAAAACCCTGCAGTCTGTTAGGGAGCTTCAGTTCTGAGGTATTGTGAGAGAGAGCAGTGAACAGGGTCTCAGGAGAGCTGGGCTTCTGATGTGCAAAACAACTGGGAGAATGAAAGTGAGGATCTCAGCTGGAAGCCATTTCTCTTTCCATTTGCCCATCTACCTCCCTTGGCAGGAGTGCTACTTAAAGGAAGTGGGATGTTGTTCCAAGGGTGGGAGGAGAGCTGTGTAATGTGAAGACAGAGGGAGTTTACTACTGTGGAAGAAGCTGTCAAGCTTCATAGATTTTCAGTATCTGCTCCCAGCTGTGGTTAACCTTCTACACACATGCATTTGTAACCCTCATGCAGTGTATGCAAACAATGACTTGAGCCTTACCTTCTATTCAAACATAAATACAAGATCTTCTACAAGGATTGTTTTCTCTTAGAAAACATCATTCACTGGATCTTCATGCTTGATGCTACTAAAACTAAATGTGATGCTACAGCTTGTTCATAAGGCACGAACCTCTAACCCTCAAAGAGTAAGGGATGTATTCTCTGCTTGTGACAAATAGGTAACTGTCACTGATAATATTTCCAGACATCAACAGTGCAGAAGAATGGATTCTGGCAATACTCAGTTCTCTGTCTGTGACCCACAGAATGCCTGATGTGTTTTTCAAAATAGAGAATGGTTTGGATTGGGAAGGACCTTGAGATCACCAAGTTCCAGCCCCTGCCATGGGCAGGATAGAATCATACAATGGTTTGGGTTGGAAGGGACCTCAAACGAAATAGATTACAAACTGCACTTACTTGGAGGAGAAACCCCCCCCGCACTCAACTCCTCTCCTAAAAGCAATGCTATTTAATAATGCTATTTCCCCCTGTTTAACAGGAGGAAAAGAATCAGGCTTCGAAACAGTTTGTTCAACAAAAATTGTTTGAGCGGCTTTGCATTCTCTAGTTGGAAATCCCACTGGTGAAAGGCTTTCACACTGTGTGTGCAGCCTTTGCAGTGTTTGGGCCAACAAGCACTCCCCCTCTCTCAAAATAGCCAAGAAGAAATAAAATCTGACATGTTTTCTTTATGCTTTTAAGATATACACTGGGGTGAAGGTTAGATCTTTAACTGGGCTCTATGGCATGGGAAAGAAGTCACTAACCATGGCACAGGACCTTGTGCGTTTCAGTGGGAAGAGCTGTAGTGATGTGATATGTGTTTATTCTCAAAAGGAAAATGGGTTCTTGTGCTGTCCTTAAGCAGCTGAGGGCTTTCATTTTGCAACGCTGGCAGCTTCTTCAGCTGCCGTACTCTCAGGGAAAGTTGTGGAGTGTTGTTTCCACTGAGACCCCAGTTTTTAAAGGTATTCAGGTATTGAAGCTTCTGGGGGGCTGGTTGACTTCTTTCAGTGGGGCTGATGCACCCAAACACTTGGCATTTTGATGTTTCTTCAGGTGGCTTTACAGTTTCAAATGATGATCAGCTCTGTTCTGTTCACATCTTTAAGGGTGGAAGCATGGGAAGTACTGGAGTGTGTACTCAGGGGGACTGTTGTGGCTATCTCACCACAGGTGCCCTCAAGCCCAGCTAAAAGCTTGCTCAAGTCAATGGGAAGAATCTCTTTAACCTTGTAAGCTTTTTGTTTAGCCTATGAGCTTGTCAGGCCTGTAGCTGTCGCTTTATGTTTGTACAGTTCTGAGCACCTCAGGGTTATTCTGCATTGATCTCAGGGCAATATGCAGTTAAAAATAGCTTTTTCAACTTTGCTATTTATGACTTCTCATCACTCATTTCACTCGGGTTGCTGACACTTCACTGTACCTGTTGTGTGTTCACAATTCAGAGGGTCAGGCAGCAGGGGTTCAGCTTTCCACATCCGCTTTGGTGATTTTAGAAAGCATTTTTGGAGGTCACAGGCTTGGGAATCCATGAAACTATGGTATCTCCTTTTACTATCTGCTGCAACAAAAGCAGACTTTGAAATGTGCCATCAGCCTTGCAGTGGAATGGCAGTTAGCTCTATGGAATAGATGAATGTTATAGGTATCTCCTGGAAGCAGACATAGCTCGGTCTTCTGGTCTGTGTAGCAGTATCTAGAGCAATAGGTGTTTGGTCACAGCTCCTGGACACCGGTATAAGATGTGTACTAAAGAAGGAGTACCTCTGTTGGAAATGGAGTGCTGCAATAGAAGTGACCGGTATTTAGAAGTAGCTGTCCTGCTGATGCTCTGCTCTGTAACAGGACAAAAATACTTCACTTCATGATACCTCAGATTCTCTGTTATGTTAATGCTGCTCTGTTATGAATGCTGCTTTCCTCATGGACAACCAGAAAAGAGGACTAGAGCTAAGTGCTGTTGAATGATTAGTAGGAACTCCTGAGCTCCCTCATGTTTCAGTGAGGGCTCTGCAATCACAGATGCTGGTCAGGGTGTTTGAGGGAATGCAACAAAAAAGCTATGGGGGAAAGCCAAGTTTTGTACCCATGCTGCTTTGGCAGCTTGCAGAGAAGGCAGGTGTCTGTAACACTGTGTAGTAAGAAAGATATGGAGAGAAGAATGGAAAGCTAAGAAAGGGAAAAGCACAAGGCATGACCTCCAGCAGTCTAATAGACATAAACTCACAGGCAGCTTTGTAAGTGAATGTTTTGGAGCCAGGTTCTAAATGCTTACTATATTCCCAGGCTAAAACAGCTGACATCAAGCTGACATGCAGGACTGTGGCTGAGGCTTTGACATGCTGCCAGACAGCAAAGGCCCTTTCATTGGCTCAGCTGCATCCTAGCAACATAATAAGGCTGTAAATTCAACAAGCAGGCATGCACAGCCCAGACATCTTTGAAGCACTGAGGCCTACGGCATCCTCATAAGACTTTTTGTCTGGATGAATTTTTTGGCTATCAGACCTTATCAGCCTTGTTCAGGCTCTTGTGAGCATCCATGATGTTCGAAACATCCATGCACTGAACCATACATGACTAAGCAGGTCACGTATGCCAAAGGCTTGCACTTCACTGCTGCAGTAACTTCACAGTGCTCAGCATCTGTTTGTGATCTGGTTGTGAAACAATCCCTTACTATGTATAATAAGAATGCTTCTGTAAACACCTTTGAAAAAACCATGATCAAAATACTGTAGTGCCTTAACATGTACCTCCAAATAGCACTTTGTTCAGCCAGGGAGAAGGTGGGGAAGCTGAAACAGTTCCTTAGGTCTTCAAAGAAGGATGTGATACTTGGGCCTTCATGACCCTTGGAGCCTGCTAGCAGAGTTTAACAGTTTGAGGGTTAAACAGCCTAGACACAATGCCACAGTGAGGTAGCTGTACTGCTTTGAAGATGTGGACTGTCTTTTCCTGGTCTTATTTACTTTCCTACTGGTGGGAATATTTCAGTGATATCAGGCAAGTAATGTCCTGTTGTGTCTCTATTGTTCTATTTCAAAATAGCTTTCTCTTCATGGTTGCTGCATTAGTTAACTGTTTTACTTCTGTAAATCAGTTTAAGCTCAGGGACTGAGCTTGTCACTTACTGCACTCTTTAAACTGGACTTCAACATACACTAATCAAAAGCAGCTCCTTAGATCCCCTAAATAGACAGGTATATCAAAAGTAGAGTTAGATTTTGCTGCTTATGTCAGGAAATGGAACCTATATTAAATTACCTTTTGCCTTTCCTTCTATATTTATGAATACCTGGTGTCAACTAAAGTATTAAGATTACCATGTTCTGCCTCCTATTACCTTCATTTAACTTCTGCAAGTAATTACATTCTCAGCGCAAGAGAAGTCAAAGCTTTATGTAAAAGTGATGGCAAAACATAGCTGAAAACAGTTCTACTTTTGGAACAGTAGCAAGGCACAATATTAGGCAGATCTGGCAAGTAAATAAAGAAAAGCATATACAAAATCCCACTGCAATGCCCACTGTTCTCCCTCCCCCTGCAATCCCCACCCTACCACCTAAATTCCCAAACCCCAGCAGGTGGCAGTGAAATACAGTCACTGGAAAAGTGAAGGATCAATTCCATTGCTGAAACATATATGCTGGATTCCTTTGGGAGCTGAATGACATCTAAAGGCATCTAAACAAACAAAACATGGGGGGTTTTGGGTTTTTTGACCAGACTTGTAACTTCTAAGTCAGTCTAACAAGGTGACACCTTCTAAGTCCCTAGATTACCCTTCTCACTGGGCAGGCGTGATAAGCTGTGATGCAGTGCTGCGCAGACAAGGGTTGTTAGCTTTACAGTGTAGAAAACAATTGACTCTGTTAGATGAATGGAAAAGCTGAATGTGTTTTTGAATAGCTCATTTTACATCTAAGTCTTTTTTCAGGGAAGGCAAAATGAATTGAAGGGGGATAGGTAACTGGATTTATTACAGCTGTCGAGCAGTGGGCACTGCAGCACTTGATTTGTTTTGGTGCTTCTTGCAGGTTGCTGTTGAGGTGCTAGTCATTCCTCTTCATTTTGTGAAATACTTGGGTGATGAGAACATAGAAGGGAAAAGGTTACTAGGCAGAATGGGAGCAGAGCTTCCTTTTCCAGAGATGTGAGGAAAGCACTGGAAGAAGAAGCAAAGTTATGTGCTTGTCGAACCATTGTGCACCAGGGTAAACGTCAAGCCTTTGTTTAACTTGAAGATCTAAATGCATCCTGTTGTCTGCTGGTATGGTTTACCTTGCTCTGAAGGGAGGAAGAAAATGAACATGAGCTGGCAGTGTGCGCTTGCAGCCCAGAAAGCAACCGTATCCTGGGCTGCATCCAAAGGAGCGTGAC
>NDXB01020359.1:10592-22366 GCA_002631895.1 Agapornis roseicollis | reverse complement strand
TGTTACTATAATTATATATCAATTACTGTTTTTTTTTTTTTTTTAATATGAAATTGTAACAATAAACATTCTGTGCTGCTGAAGTACAGTCTTGTAGCTTTCCTCATGAGATATGGCTGGAAGCCAAGATGCTACATTCCTTCACACAGTGCTCAGCTGTATGAATGTCTTTTAATTGAGCATATGTTTTTTGTCTTAGAAGGTTGTGGCTTCTGATAAGACAGAACTCCTGTGTCAAAACCTGATGGATGTAACTAAGCATTTGTGAATGTAGAATAGGAAATAATAATATTGAAAAAGATTTCTTAAAACCAAAAATAAAGGTAGCTAGTAGAAAGTCAGACTAAAGTTGAGGAAGAACTTTATACAGCTCCCCATTACCACCCTGCCCACTCTCAGGCTAGGACTTGTGGCACTGGAAGTTACCCAGATGCCCTCAACTCTGACATAGTTTGACTTACACAATTTTAGCACTGTGTGTTAAAACTCTGTTCAGCTTGATGCACTGATTCCCAAAAGCTTTTGCTCTTGAATAATTCAGGAAAGTCTACTGTCAGCCAGTATATAATTTGGAGAATTGCCTTTGTACTTTTTAAGATCCTGGAGCATGTGCCAGCAACTGCCAGAAGCTCAATTTTAATGGTTATGTATTAGAGTTCAACTTGTACTGAGGTGTATTTATATGAATAGACTCTATGGGTTTAGACTTCTCCCATCAGTTTTGCACATATACTCCAATATCATATTGGAGAATGGCTTCATGTTGTGTTATTGAACTGAAAGTTGATAGGTCTAATAATTACCATCAAGCTTTTCACTGTCATTATACTTAAATATCAGTGATGCATTTCTATAAAGCTGTGAGCATTGTCAGTTTGATCTCATGTTTTAGCAAGATACTGGAGCCACTGGAATTCAATCATGGAGAGGAGTAAGAAACTCTCTAAAAGAGGAAGACAGCGAAGAGCTTTCTGGGGAGCCAAGACTTCCTAGATTCCACACAGCTGAAAAATGAAGTTTGGATGTAGAAACTGAAAGCATATAAACAAAATATAAAGTATTATATATAAGCTAAGCTGTATCAACTAAAACATATGGTTAAGCGCATGACAAGACTAAGCCTGAAGCCTAATGCATATAAAATGAGTTCATATCAAAAAGTCTGATGAAATCAAGGCATTCAGCACACCAAACTCCTGAACAATGCTATGAGCCTTATGGGCCCCTTGCTACTGAGGAGACATAGTGGTTCATTGGCTTTTTATATAGCATGACAATGATGCTCAGAAATCAAGCCCTTGTTTTCAGCATTCTGCAAAGACGTGATATGGAGACCTGCAGAGCCAACATCATTATATTTGCATGGAATTGCATGCATTTAGTACAAACTTTAGCTAATATTTTGCCACATGTGAGATGGATCTGGATCCTGGGGTTTACGTAAGAATAAATGAGATCAAAACTTTTACCCCACCTGGCTTTCTCACACATTCACTCACTTGCCTTTCCTCACACTATGTTCACCTGGCAGGGAGGTCACTGCTGATCCAGGGTGGTTGGGCAGAAAGTATTGCTGGTTCATGCTGAGATGCTGCTCACAGTTACTGGTATCATGTACCCAAAGGTGCCTGGGCATCCTTGACATTCGTTCCCTGCATGCCTCTGATGTCCAGAATCACTCCCTGAGTCTTTTCTTCACTCATGATCTTCTTTATCTTCTTTCTGGACCTCTTCTCTCTAAAACTATGTCTTCTTTTCCTTAACCCTGCTTTTTTTGGCATCTCTTCTTTCCAGAAAGCCAGGTCTCTGTTTTCCCCCAGTCAATATGAAAAAGCAGAATGTGTGGTCATCCTTTTAAGTGGTGGATCTCCCACATGTTCCTTTTATTAATGGGAGGATTTAGGTCATGCCATTTCTTTCAGTTCAGGTGTTATCAAGGTTTATGATCAGTCCCGGCTGGCTGCAGCATGCACTTAGCAGGCTTCTGCTTGACAACCCAGAAGTTCAATTTCACACATTCATCTCCCCCTGCAACACATACACTCAATCTGCCTCTTGTTACTGTTCACAATTTAAGCTCATTCTTTGCCTATGACCGTTTTGCATTTCTGTCAAAGCCAACAAAAGGTCTTAAATTTTTACTCAAAAGTGTGTTTTGGATGTGAATCCAGAGGAAAAACCTGGAAGTATTAACAGACACCCCCTGCCTCAATGTTTACATTAATATTGCTTAATATTTTTACCTTTTATGGTTTTAAAAGCTTTTGAGTATTTGAAGACTTGCTCTAGAAAGTGAACCAGATGGATTTTTAGTAAGGTTATGTTTGCTGTGAAATAACTGTAATCTGCTTCTAAGACCTGATGTTTGAGCACACTGAATGAGGATCTGGACTGCTCTGGTGTCTGCCAGCTTTCACATGATGACTTCCATTGGCAGCTGGAAAGAACTGGAGTAGGATTTTGATGATTTAATTCCCCTCTAGTAAGTATATGTATTTTAAAACCTGAGTAATTAAAGTGTGACCCCATTCAGTTTGTTCTTGTCAAGCCATGGTTCTTTTTATTTCTCCTGGTGTCTGCTATTCAAGTGCATTTATCATGGCCATAGTTAATTAATTAAGAAATTGTCCTGGGTTCAGCAGTTGCAGTCAGTTTTTCTTCTCTTTAGTAGCTGGTGTTTTGACTTAACCCGGGAACAAGGCTGATAAGGCCGATGTTTTTGGTTGTTGCTGAGCGATGTTTGCCCTGACCAAGGACTTTGTGAGCCTCATGCTCTGCCGGGGAGGAGGGGAAGCCGGGAGGAAGGAGGGACAGGACTGTACTGACAGGACCAAACTGACCAAAGAGGTATTCCATACCATAGCACATCATGCCCAGGATGTAACTGGGAGGGATCCGGAGGGCCTAGTGCTCTCAGGGTGGTTGAAGAGGTGGTCGGTCAGCACTCGGTTGGTGGGGTGTCGTGAGTTATCTGTTGTGGTTGATGGGATGCTGTATTCTTTTCCTTTATCATTATTATTATTGGTGGTAGCAGTAGTGATTTGTGTTATACCTTAGTTACTAAACTGTTCTTATCTTAACCTGTGGAAGTTGCATTCTTTTGATTCTCCCCCATCTCTCTGGAAGCAGGGGAGGGCAAGCCAGGGGGGTTGAGTGAGTGAACGAGCTGCGTGGTTGGTTGGGTTTAAACCACGACAGAAATAAATCAAAATGGCAATAAAAGTAATTTTGATAGTTTGCTTGATGTGTAATGCTTCCTAGTACTGTGGACCCTCAGTTTTCCCTGATGTTAGTGAGATCCAGGGGTACCCATGCCACTGTAAAGGTTAAAGTCTTACAATGCCCCTGCAGAAGGTCCTGCAGCTGGCAGAGGAGCCTGGTTTCTCAGGGTGGTTACCATCCTAGAAGAGTGTTTCTCAAAACCTGTGATAGGGTCCTTTCTTTTAAAAGCGTGCACCTTAAAGGGATGTGGTAGTCATGTCAGATGACCAAGCTAGCTGGTGCACAGGTTTGCACTCTTGACAAGGGTACAAGGGTTCACCTACACAAACTGTGTGATGGTAGGAGCAAGAATTCAGGCGTATGCCCAGTACATGGGACAGGTTCAGTGTCATTGTCCCTGTACAGACTCAGTATCTGTTCAAAATGGGCCTATGTTCTGAACCCATTTTTTTCCCCTATCAGCAGGACACATTGCCAGGGGTAGTTCTGGTTTGTGGTATTTGTCACAATTTAGGGTTAATCCTGGGGGGGGGATTGTGGACTTAGTGAGATCCCTTGAGGTAGCGATATCAGCTATCTCTCTGACTAACTTCACATAGTTTCCTGCCCAAACTCATTAATACTCTACAGCAATATTACTTGCCAATTAATTAGCTGGGGTTAACTGGCAAGTAGCCAGTTTTGCCAATATACATTTCACAGAGAGTTTAATTATATTGTTCTGAAAACTGTGTAATAGGCTTAATTTTCTGGCTAGATAAGTTCAAGTAAATGTAGCACTTGATTTTAGAATGGAGCATTTGATAATGGTCTGTTATGTGACACAGTTGACTACTATACTAGTTTTCAGGAAATAAAAACCATTCGCTCATAAAGACACAGTGGTTTGATTCACTGTTGCAGACATTAAAATAAAAAAATTAAGTAATTTCCTTTTCTGTGTGAAAGTAACAGCTGTACAAACTTGAAGGTAACATGCTCAAAAGAGAGTGGGAATTTATTCATCTGATAAGAAATAGGCTTTCAAGTATTTAGCCGTAAAATGGACAAATGTTTTATTATTGTGTCATTTAGCTGTGTTCAGCTGTGGGCTTTGACAGTTTCTAGGACACTTGACTCTTATCTTCTATGTGGCTCCACACTTGTAGGTATTATCTGAATGCATGACCTAGGATAAGGCTTTCCAAAATCTCATTGAGAGGGTGCAGGATGGTGGTGCTGTTTCTTTCCCTTGAAGCTGGATTATATGGAGGAGAAGTGAAAAGAAAGAAGGAAGTAGAATGCACGATATAGTGGGTTTATTACTTGCTTAAAAGGCAGGAAAAGGATTCCCTTGCCTGCCAGAAATACATATGTAGTACAATATATTGAATCTCCATATACATTTTTACAAAAATATAAATATAGATTTATTTGGATCTAGACTGAACTTTTTTCTTTGCAATAGGATTTATGCTTTTCAATAATTTAAAATATGTGTATTAATATGGCTACAATGATTAGCAGTAATTTCTTTCTTCCATTATACATTCAAATCAGTAGAAATCACTGCATTTACCAAGACATCATTTCTCCAATCCACCATACAAAGGAAGAAACCAAGGAGCTACGAGGTGAGGCAGTGCCAATAGTCTGCTTATTTTTCTTTTTATCTGAGTGCATACTAAATGTATTGGCTTGCTGGACTTTGTAAATATGGGGAGAGGAAGAGCAAGGTGTGTAAGGGGTAGATGCGTGTGGTGATGTTAGTTTTGGAGGGTTGGTCTGAATTTTACTCCTTCAGGCATATGTCTAACCCAGTCACAGCCATTTTATTTCAGTTTTGATCAACTGCCTCTGGGCTAGGAGTGGGACTGTGTTTTGTATGGTTGCATGCAGGGAGGTAAATGACAGCAAACACTTTTGGGCTTTTACAGCTCAAACCCATTACTGTGTAATGTACAGGAAGAAGGCACCTACTGAATCATAATTAAGAAATGTTTCTAATCAATAAGGCTTTCTTAAAAAATATCTAAATCTGGGAGCACTGAGGTTCACAACCCCTTCATACACGGCTTGTACCAGGCCTACCTCATAAAAAAGGCTTGACTAGGATGTAGCTTTCACATTGCAGTATGCCACATTAAGTAAGTTTTAGAGCTTCTTTTATTGCTTTTTCAACTTCTGAGAGTATTTACAGTCTTTATTGGAAGTAGGTTTCCAGGTTCTCTGCTTTAATCTTGCCACCTACAGTATTCAGTGAAGTCTGACTTGGGAAGGAATTGTTCTTGGCTTTATTCTCTAAGTGATCCAGTCCTAACAATGAGTCTATGATGATCAATTTAATTTATGTTTTGTCATAAACTGTTACCTACTTGACTTGTCTGTGTAATATGCAGCCTCACTCAAAAGAGCTGTTGGATACATTTTCAATTGCTTTGTGTGAGTCATTGTTCTAGAGGGAGCTTTTATTATAGATTGAATACCTGGGATGATAAATTTACATGTATAAGAACAGATATATGCTGTAATAAAATTACACCTGTTTCCAATGTATGCATATATTCACACACAAGCATATGTTTGCATTAGTACAAATGCAGAATCAGAGGGGCCTGCAGACAGAAGAATGAGAAGGAAATGTAATACTGCCAAGAGGAAGCACAGTATCTTTGGTCATGGTTATTATTCATTATTTATTCCTGTTACTGCATATGACAAGGTTGTTCAGTCTCTATGCTTCTTGCATAGTTGCTTAGGTAGCTTGCTTTTCTCAATGCTAAACCAGCAACTTCAAAAGCAATACTATGTGGAAAAGGAGGATGAAAGGCTGATTCTGGACATGCAGAAAAGTCAAAAAATAACCCCACTTGAAATGAGAAGCTGAATACCTACCACTAGAAGAAATTATCTTTAATATCTTTTCATGTACTCCCCCAAGTACAGGAGTCAGTCACACTGAGCTCCACCTGCATTAAAGGCAATTTTTTTAGTTCGGTTTGTCTGCTTGGTTTAGGTCTCTATTTTAAGATGGGTGGTGCTCTGGTCCTGCTCCCATCTTTCCACTCCCTGCAGCAAGCACCTTATTCCTCCGAACGTCTCCAGCACATACTGAAGACATCTACACTGGATCAAATGACTATCAGCTGAGATTTGGGAGTTAACTGTGCTTATTTTTTGCCCTCAGTAAGCATGAGGTCAGCTATACTGCCTGCAGTCTTAGTGAAAGATTAGGATTAGTGTAATTTACCTTTCATTTGCAGTAGGCTTTGCCTGCATGCATGACTGGTCACTACTGTCCCACTGAGGCAAGCTGTCATGTATCTCCCCAGCACTGATGCACTTACCCTGATAGGAAAAGTACTTCCATTAGTACTTTTTCTGCTGTGCAGGTCCATATGAACCAGTGGCAAAGTGGCTTAGTGTTTTTGCTGGAGTAAGGTAACACTATGCTAGGAGTTGCTCCCATATTTATGCTTGTGTGCAAACTCTGATGCGGAGGCCATGGGTACATCGCTGCAGGAATCTGCTAGGGGGATACCAGGAGAGTAAAGTAATAACAGACATCTACAGGGTGAAGGATGAGGGTAGGAGTCCTTCAGAAGAAGAATAAAAACACGTATTGCAAACTTATTCCCTAATGTTAACTACATATAACATTGTATATCTAAAGCTCCACCTGTCAACCATGTCCACCTGACAGCAAGTGTAGCTGATAAACACATTCAAGTACACTAAATAGTAATTATTTGATTTAAAACATAAAGTGCAATAAAATTAATTACTTTGCAAGTTGGTTTCTGATTGGTATATTTTGCTGTGTTGAGTTCTCTGTATGAACCTTTGGTTTCATTTTCAGACTCATCTTTTTCAACTCATCTGCCAGGGAAACAGTAACATCAGAACTAAACAAGGACAAGCTTCATTTAAAAAAAGCAAGCTGTCATTCAGATCTATAGTCAGTGACAATAGTCAGCTTTTGATGTTCTGATAGTGGCCCAAAAGAGAAAGTCTGGCAGTGGTGCCTTGTTTGGGAATTTTGGAAAGAGGTTTTTTGAGATTACTTTGGGTTTTCTGAGCTATTTGAATTATTTGTTGGCAGCCACAGGCGAGTGGCATTTTACAGTATGTTAAAATCAAGCTTTGATATCTGAAAATATCTCCATTGGTATGGAGCTTGTCTTCCCTGATTCTCACATAAACTGTGTATTTATCATAGTTGAGTGATAAATAGTGAGATTCTGGTGTTTTATATGCAGTGAGATGACAAGGTCAGTTTTAATTAAGCTGAGATCAAGCCCAGTCTGTATTGCACACTTCTGATTAGGTTACTTCAAATTAACATAAGTTTTTGGAGACTTCACTGAAGTCAGTGGTGTTAAACACCAGCTGTGCTGGCAGATAAGCGTGGGATAAAAGACGGAGATAGAATTCACATTGAAATTAGCACTTGGCACAATATAATTCTCTGATTGCAAACTATGCGAAGTTGCCTGCGCTAATTGGTTGATTTTATTTGAAGCAGATGTTGTTAGCTTTCCCACTAATGATCTGGAGAGAAATTTTTTGAAAGACATGCCATGTTAGGTTCTCTGCAGTATAATAAGCTAATTACAACTTTAAGTACTTGCAATAATTAGCACAATGTGTATAAAGGGGTCCTGATCTTTTCACCCTGCTGCATTATTGTTAGGGCATCATCAAAAACAAAAAAGAGAGCTAGCTGGATTTAGTTTCCCCAATCTAGCTTCTTGTTTTCCCAGACTTTTATATTAAGGAGATAATGAACTAGGCTTTTATCTTTATTTTTAAGCACACTAAAAAGTTTTAAACCTTTCTCCACCTGTTTTTCTCAAACTCCCTCCTCTAAATCTCCAAATCAAGTCTCTTTAATTTTATTTTTGTCTGTTGACGTAAAGTCTTCTAGCATCTTAAAAATCCCATTAGTAAACAGTTCTGTACAGTAATGGAGTATTTGTTTCCTATTAATTCATTTGATCATTTGCCCATGTATTACTGAGATCCAAGGTATACCTGGTTTATGGAAAGAAAACAAACAAACCCACCCTGAAAGCTTCCTTCTTTCTAGAGGAACTGTGCTCCTTGTGCTTTGTACTGGTGATTAAAAGCTGCCAGCAGTTTGCAAAATAGCCACAGGAAGACCATAAAGTGATCCTGCCTGTAGAAAAAAAGAAAAATGAGTTATATGAAAATGGTGAATCTGAAATTGCCCTCATAATACCTTCTAAAATGCCTGAGAGAAGGGTCAGGGAGGGTCTCTCTGAGTTTGTGATCTTGAAACTGATTTATTGCCTGGGGCTGCAAGGGCAGGTATTTCCAGGCAGCAGGTGCCTTAGACAGTCATTTTCTGGTGGACTGCGGACTGAAGCTGGTTCATATTTAGTCAGTTTGGGCCACACTCTTTGCAGTCAATGGGCTGTCCCCAGCACATGGAGGTAGTGCAGTGAGAGAGAGAGTGACAGAGTATGAGGCCCACAACGTCTTTTGGGCTGGTGGAGGCATATGTAGGGGCATCCATGTCGCTTGTAGAGGTAGAGTAGGAGGGAATCAGTGAAGAGCCTGATCAGCCAGCAGTTTGACTGGACTCCTGCTGTCCCAAAAGATCCTCTCTGAAAGTGCATAAGGCCCAAATTTTTCTTCTTTAGGTCTTTTTAACTGCAAGTCATATCTGTAGCCTGTGTTTCCCCTTGGTATCAGAAAACAGGATAGTTTCAACCTATCATATTTTCTCTGTTTTCTCCTCTTCCTTTTCTATACTGGTTTTCAAAAGAAAAGTGTCTTTTGCATGTTAGGGCATGAATTGACTATCCTTGTGTACCTCTATGTAAAGTGCATGTAGGAAGGCGTTCACGAGCAGATCTTGGATTTAGCATGCGATACTCCACTGAGGTGTTTTCCTGGGTTAGCAAAAGGGACACAAGATTTAAATTATGTCTTTACTTTCATCAATTTTTCTCCTTTCAAATAAGCTGGTAAACCTACGTCTTGAGGATGGGGATAGGAAAAGGAAATATTTGTCATCATTGCAATGGTGAGCTTTAAGGAAAACTATCGAGTTAGCACTAAGCCATCACTCAAGACACACCACAATTTGTTTTCTGTATCTCCTTAAGACTATATTAATTACTTTTATTGCTTTGGGGAAAATCTTCTAGTTGTGGGTTTAAGCTAAAGCAAACATGCTACTTCCCTTCAGTCTGAAGAATTTGTAAGCAAAGATTCTTTGTTATTTTAATCTCATGATTCAATCTCCTGCTGCATTAATTTGGTGATTTGACTAATTGGTGATTTAACCTATTATTAATATTCCTCCATTAATTTCCTGATGCAATTTTTATGACATCTTGATGGCACTATTGAATTAAAGCTTGTTTTATTTATTTATTTTTCTTTAAAAAAAGGGAGAGCAGTAGTTTTAGATGTGGTTATCTATTTGCTAAACTTTAATGTCTTCATTCACCCTAATAAAACTCGTGGAAGTATAGAGAGCTGTATCTTTCTAATATAGCGTTTTTATTCCTGAGTCAAACAACTGATTTACCCAAGAATTTTTGTGTTTTTTACTAAAGCAAACAGAGTCCATTACATTGTGCTTAGTCCATTACTGTATCTGGAGGTCCTACTCCAAAGATCACATGCAATGCATCTAAAGGCCTGTATGTGAAAAACAAGCTTCTGGGTCCAGGATATGGTCACCATGAGTATTCTCTTTGGATAATGGAGAATGTAACATATCAGAAACTGAGTTCTTGGCTTTGCTACAGCTCACCCTAGGCGTCCACACAAATCCGTCAGTTTCCTTGTGCTTTACTGACTGTCCTTCACCCAAGTAAAATGAGGATCTCAATTAATTCCTTTCATTTTTTTTTCACCTGTATTTATGCTATATACAGTGCTGGTTAGGATCCTGAAGAGCTGTGTGGCACAAATCAGTAAGGGCAACTGTGTAGTTAAAACTAGGTAGTACCAGATATGGTGGAAACAGAATAACTCATAAATTGGAAAACCATAAAAGAGTGACCCTACTGCCACTGAAGCCTTTGAATCACCCTACTGAGCCATGCCTCTGTAACACTGACTCTGGTGCAGAGTATTGAATGCCATTGTGAGAAATACGATGATGTGAACAGTCATTTCTAGTTTATTTAGCAGTGTAGCACAACTTGCAGGGGAATGAGCCGCGCAGCTTGCCCAGTGGCAGATGTGGTGACAATGCACATCCAGCTACACAGTGCACAAGCAAAGCATCCCCACATCCTGGTCCCTCTTTGGCTAAAGAGACACTAAGGTCAAGGCACTGTTACCTAGCAACTAATGAGAGCTGATTAATCCATTTGTGGGCGTCACACGCTGCAGTGATGTATGTGAGCCTGTGCCTACTTCTACTATTTGTGTAGTGGCAGGAAAAGCAAGTAACAATTAATACTGAATGGCATCAGTAATGCTGACAATGGCATCATTAGATGTATAAATAATCACAGCCAACAGTGACTTTCTGTTTTCAACACTAGCATTGGAATTTGAAATTCTAAACTGCACTATTGTTTCTTTGAATGCTTTGGTATAGACAGGCTTTATATGGGAAAGGAATGATGATGGTAGATACAGGGCAATTCATTTTTTTCCAGAAAAGTGACCTCTTTGCTTTCTAGTGTATTCCCTGCATAAGCAAAGCTTCTCCTCATCTTCAATGTGTGTACCCCAATTGCCTGATCAAACTAAAAGAAAGGGAAAGTCTTTTGAAAGCAACTCTTTTGAGTTTTAGGGGACTCTGGAGAGTTAAATAAGAAAGTGTTTTATAATGGTGTATGAAGACAGGCTGATAAAGTTGGGGCTGTTTAGCCTGGAGAAGAGAACACTGTGTGGAAACCTCATAGCAGCCTTCCAGTATCTGAATGAGGCCTATAAGGATGCTGGGGAGGGACTCTTCATTAGGGACTGTAGTGATAGGAAAAGGAGTAAGGGGTTAAAACTTAAACAGGGGAAGTTTAGATTGGGTATAAGGATGAAGTTCTTACTGTAAGGGTGGTGAGGCACTGGAATGGGTTTCCCAGGGAAGTTGTGGGTGCTCCATCCCTGGCAGTGTTCAAGGCCACGTTGGACGAAGCCTTGGGTGACATGGCTTAGTGTGAGGTGTCCCTGCTTATGGCAGGGGTTGGAACTTGATGATCTTAAGGTCCTTTCCAATCCTAACTATTCTATGATTCTATGATCTATGATCTGCTTGCTGCCTGTAGCACATTCTGCAGAAGGCCTGTACCTCACCCTGTCAATGTCTAATGAACTGTGCAGTTCCATACGATTTATCATTGCTGGTGTTCCACCAGGAATGATCAATAATATATTCTATATAATTTCTTTTTTTTCTTCCAAATGCACTCAGCAGGGAACAGGATCTTTTATTAAATTGTTGAAAAAAGTGGAAACCCTTTCCATATTTTAACAGAGAAGACCTTATCAGACTTGCTTGTGTTTTAAAGGCTTAAACGCGAAAGAAAAACCACTTTTCACATACACTTCTTTTTTTTTTTTTTTTTTTTTTTTCTTTTAAT
>NDXB01020359.1:0-10503 GCA_002631895.1 Agapornis roseicollis | reverse complement strand
AAACCCCCTTTTCCCCTTCCCTTTTTTTTTTTTTTTTTTTTTTTACTTTTACTTCTAAATAGGTGATCTCATGAAAAAATTTAAGAATTTAAATGCAGGAAGGAGCCTTCAGAGTGACCAGTATTAAAGGATGAGATAAAACTTTAAATAATCTATTTTTTTACAATACAGTTTAGACAATAAAGCCAGAAAAGCAAACTGCCTGAGGCTCTGGAAAAAGTAGCAAGCAGTGAGGTTTGGCTGAGACCCAGCTGCAGTACAATGTTGCCCTGTTTCTCCTGCCCTTCATCTTCCCACTCCCTCAGATGCCCTGTGTGAGACCTTCCGTTTTCAGGCATTAATTTTAGATTTTTTCCCTGGCTCAGGAGGATAATGGAATGCAAAATTGTCTCCCCTGAAACGACCAAATTGTTTTGGGGGCAGAAGTGAAGGGAGAAGGCCAATTCTCTTGCTGAAAACCAGACCAATCTGAGCTACAATGTATTTTTTTGCCTCTCTCTATCATGATTACTTACCCTTTTCTCTCTTGTTTATTCTAACCACTGAGAAAATTGTACTGGAGAGATTTTCTTCTGATTAGTGATTAGGCACAAAAGGAAATTTGGACCGTCTTCCCCACTCATTCCTTTTCTTTTGTGCTACGCTTTTACCAGCACTTAGGCTTTTTCACCAGACTTTCCTGAGAAGGCTCTTTCTTGTGTGCTGCATTCACACTCCCCAAATAACATGGAAATCAGATATTTGCCCCTTGACCAAGGGTGTTTTTGGAGCTGGTAATGTGAAGTCTGTTTTTCTTTTCTAAATCTCATTTCACTGTGGAAAATGGTTGCTGCTGGCTGAGGGACATCTGATAATGCCCCCTGCACAGACCTTGCCAACGAGCAAGGAGCTTCTGCCCACAGTCAGAACACAAAAGTCAGAGCATGGGGGCATACCAGACTGTCCTCTTCAAGACTATTTAAACCTTAATTGACCTCTGAAGCTTAAAGGAGGCATCTAGACAGTCAAGAGTAAGAGGATATACAAAGGAATTTAAAAACAAGCAAATCTGTTTAAAACCTTCTAACCTCTTCTCCCTGGAGGTAAATGGCAGGACACATTCCTCTCCCTGTAGGTGTCCCATCTCCACACCACACACAAAGCAAACATGGCAGAAAGGTGTTTACAGCCTTTACAAGAAGGAAGAAGTGCACCCACTGAATTTAATGTCGAGGGTTTTATTTTTAAAGAGTAGAAAAGAAGGGTAAAGAAGCAGCTGTTTTGTTCCTGAGTATTTGTATAGAGGGCATGTACCTGAGATGCAGTTGTGTGCATGCAGTTTAGCATATACACATTGTCTCACCTTCCCCAGCAGGAAAACTTTGCTGCAGGCACATAACAACAGGTGATTGAAAACCCAGCTCTTAAAGGAATCATGTTGGAGAAAGGTAGTGGGGGGGTGGGGGTGGGGGTGAGGGGGTGGGAGGAGAAAAGAGGTGAGCCTGAGCCATGGTGAGCCTGGGCCATGTCATGTGGTTAGATACTTCTTTTCCCACAGAGGATTTTTCTGCCCTTGCCTTGCTTTTCTTCTTAGTCCAGCCCTCCCTCTTTCCCCATGGCCCTCAGTATTTATCATCTCACCCGCCCAACTTGAAGAGTTCCGCTCCAGGAGCTGACACTGCTTTCTGACTTTTGAAGTGGGAGGAGGTGAAGCAGTCCCTCGCTGCAAGCATCCAGAGGCTGCCTATGAAGACTGACTTCTAACAAACTCGTTTACTAAGTCCCATGGCCACTTCATTGTGTTTAAAGGCAAATTAAAGGAAAGTGTATTAAGAATGAATTCTTTCTGTGCTCATGGGAGTTGCAGGGCAGCAAATGGAGAGCGCTGGATGGTGCTTGGCCCTTGGTATTTCCCAGAGGGGAAGAGGTGAATGGGGCAGGGCTGAGGAGGAGGTGAATGGAGGGCAGAGGATGGGGATGGGGAAGGATGTTGCCCCACAGTTAATACATGAATATGTTTCTGTTTGAGGGAAAATTAAAACTCCAGATTTTCATCCTAATTTAAGTTGATGACAAATACTGAAGTGCAGTATCTCAGACTCTAAGTTCTAGAAAAAGAAAAAGAATAGCTCAAAAGTTTTTGCAGCTTCTATTAACAGACTGTTAACTTAAATGAAGTATCTCCTTAGGCCTTAGTTAGCCAGTACAAGTGACAGAACAAGGTCCTTTTTAGAATCTCGTTTCAGGACATACATTGATTGCATTGGTGGCATGAGAGGGTTTAAAACAGCAGTGAAGAAGAACAGCAGCACCTTGATTTTCCAATGCTTAGTATTTGCACCAAAAGCAGGGAAAGTTTTCTTCTGAAACTCAGTCCCTGCACAAGTGTTTGTGGCACAAATGTCTGTGTCTGTCTGGGGCATGTCTTTCTTGGCCAAAGCTATTCGGTGTTCCAGTCACCCATTTAACGACTTTTAAGTGTTCTTTCGCTATTTCTCCCTTGCTATCAGTATCCACTAAGAATAATGCCTAGAGAGGTTTACACAAAGACAGAGGAGGTCCATTTCCTACACAGCACTTACAAGACTGTAAAAGTTTACTTTACCCTTCAAATTGTTTGGAGTTGGTCCTTAGCCTTACATTCCTGCAAGCACTTGTTGGTTTCGTATGGAATTGGACCTCTGACAAACATACTGTGGAGAAGAATTTAGACTTTCAGGGTGGCTCCTATTCTCAAGTAGACACCTCCTTAAAACTTAAGTTACTGCGATGCCTCTGGATCATTTTGCTTTGTCAGTGGTCACATCTGTCCTGAAATGATACATATTTTTTTTGCTGCTGTTGAAAGCTGTCAGGAGATAGGTGAGGCTGTTGTCTCAGTAAAGTTCTTTCATATAAATATAGTTAAGCAATGAGAGAACCTCTTCGGATACCTGTTTGGTTATTTTAAACAGTGGCTGCTTCATACGAGCACAGTTTATGGAACTTTAACCATGGGGGTCCCTGTTGCTCTCCTTTTGTGTGGCTCTGTGAATCTGTCTGTAGTTATGAATGTCCAAACATCATCAGCAGGAAGACTAATTCTTCTTTTTCCAAGCCTTCTACAGGTTGAGATGAGAATGCTTTTGGGATATAGTCTCAGGCAGGGCCATTTTAGCAGGTATTCTGAAGAAGTGTTTTCACTGTGCAGTTACAAGTGGCACGCTTAGCAAAGGAAGGCTTTACTTCTTTCATGAGAAAATAAGAAATACCCTGTCTTAACAGGTAAGACAAGTCTTCACTGTGAACTGGAAGGGAATCACCAAAGCCTGTTTCAAGTGTAGTGCAGCCAAAGGTTAAATTGTGAGCTTACAGTGCATTGACCTTTGGTATTGTCCTGGGTTCAGCAGTAACAGTCATTTTTCTCCTTCTTAGTAGCTGGTGCAGTGCTGTGCTTTTGACTCTCAGCCTGGGAACAGCACCGATCACAGTGATGTTTTTAGTTGTTGCTTAGTAACGTTTACTCTGACCAAGGACTTTCTGACACTCATGCTGTACCAGGGAGGAGGGGAAGCCAGGAAGAAGCAGAGACAGGACACCTGACTCAAACTAACCAAAGAGGTATTCCATACCACAGCACATCGTTCCCACTATATAAACTGGGGGCAGTTACCCAGAAGGGCTAGATCACTGCTTGTGTCAGGATAGGTATTGGTTAGCTGGTGATGAGTGGTTGTATTCTCTTCACTTGTTATTTCCCTTCTCATTATTATTATTGGTGGCAGCAGCAGTGGTTTGTGTTATACCTTAGTCACTAAACTGCTCTTATCTCAACCCGTGGGAGTTACATTCTTTCGATTCTCCTCCCCATCGCTCCGGGAGTGGGGGGAGGAGTGTGTGTGGGGAGTGAGTGAGCAGCTGAGCGGTTCTGGGTTGCTGGCTGAGCTTAAACCATGACAGGTATGTCAACAGAAACTTACTCTGAAGGTGGTGAGCCTGCAAGAGACATCGACTTTTCATGAGTCAGCTCAGGCTACCATACTGTGTGTCTCCAGGTCCCCTCTAACACTCACACATGCTGGGTGCCTGCCAAAACTTGGTGGGGGCTAACACAGCAGATGTTTTGTCTGGGATGATCCCACTCACCATGTGACAAATGTGGTCTCTCTGTTGTGTTGTTCGAGTGTCTGCTGTAAGGGGCAGGGAAGACACTCTTTTTGCTCTCCATTTGTGCTGTACGTCTTGCATGTCTAAACCAAAAATAACAGTTCTTCCCCTCCCCCACCCTCCCCCCCACCTCACCCCCCCACCATTTTTTGCTGCAGGGCAGACAATATGTTTTTAACCATGGTTTAGTTTTATTGCATGTCAGTCACTGATTTGAGTTCATCTAAGTTTGACTTCCTTCTCAACTCTGTAATCTGTTTTTCTTTGTGCAATATTGATTTTTTTAGAAAAGAGAGATGAAATCAATTAAAACCAAACAAATTTTGACACTTTGGGCTTTCTGCTGTGGTAGCACTTAATCACATATTCATAAGTATGGGTCAGAAAGATGACATTAAAATTTAATGCAGTTGGGGGAAATAAATTAAAAAGGTCTGCTGGAGAAGTTTTGTCTTAGTTCTCTTCCCACAGTCTGTCAGAGGATGCATAAACCTGTGACCTCTTTTGTACACAATTACAATGTATCTCCTCTATCTAAAGCATGATAATTACAAGGTTACATAGTGTCTTGGCAGGCCAGAAGAAAAGGTTACTCTCATTTTCTTCTAAGGTCTTTAAAGTAATACTGTGAGCTGGAAAGGTGCGTAGTCATTCAATCCAGTGTGAATGGAGAGGAGGGATGGTGTTTCTTGCTGTTGCTGCATAGTTACTAATGGAATGAGAACCCGGAATTTATGTTTTAGTTAGTACTATCATTCTCCTTATGTGCGCAGTGTGTGTGTGAGTGAGTGTGTGTGTCTCTGGGACGTAACTGCAGACACCCGTTTGCTACTCAATAGGGTGTGCTACTGAATAGGCAACAGTAACTCAAGCATAGCAACCGTGAACTTTCGGGCAGGAAAAGAATAGGAAGCAATGGATGTAGCAGCAGCTACAGGCCGGCAATTGTGTTCACATGTTAAAAGGTGCTGCAGTTTACAGAAGAAGAAAAGTTAATGCTTAAAGGCCTTTATAATCTTCAGCTCACCCACAGCCAGTTTAATTTATCCCTCTGCTATAGCAGTGCCAGCCACAGGATGTGATGGATTCCTCATTATGGTGCAAGATGCTCCAAATCTTTGAGCCCATAGAGACAGAGATCCTCTGTCCAAAGCAGATGGCAAAATCCTCTTTTTCTGCCCCTGCACCAATGCTGGTGTGTTCACTGGAGTAGCTTAGTGAAAGATGAGATATTCCCTGTGCAAAGTCAGCAGCTATTACATCCAACTCACAGCAGACTAGAATATCATGGACCACCTATGAGTGCTGGTTTTGCTTCTGGGCAATAGTGACTGCCCTCCCTCTGATCATGTGATAAAACTACCAGTCTGTAGCGCTCAGCATGTCAGGCAGCTTTCTGTGCTGTGATCCTAAGATCTTGAAATACTATTTAACAGTTAATACAATCAGCAAGGCTAATAATTAGAAATGAACCCAAGGAATGCTTGGAAAGTGTGCAAAAAATAAAAAGGAGAAATGAAAGTGTTATTTCCCTGGAGATTTTCTCAATATATTCCATTTGTGACCCATCACCTGTCCTGCTGTTGTGTAGTCAAGGTACTGATGCCCTGCAGTAAGGGCGATGCCCACTGGATGTCATGATTGCTCCACAAAAGTGCAATCACAGTGTAATTTATCTAGCAGTCAAAATGTTATTCCTGAGAGGAAGCAATTTTGGGGTTTATATTTTATGTAGTTATTCTCTCTCTTTCTGTTTCAGCATCTCATCTATAACCATACATAAATCCTCAGATTTCTTGAACTGTGCAGAGTCAGTAAGCCATAGCTAACACCCTGTGTCTGTTGGGTTGTATGTGATTTGTGTGAAAACAAAAGGATGACTTAAAGTTGTTGGAATAAATTACATAGGGGAAGACTCTTGCTACTGATTTCAGAAAAAGTTAGTCCCCCACATACCTTTGAAAAATCAGGGTTGTATTGCCATGATTAATGAGAGAGAGGGAGAGTCTGTAATTGCAATCAAATAGATTCAATCATTTAATTCAGTGATTAATGAGATCAACAAATTGTATGTGGGTCATCTCAGCTTTGCAGTCATGCCCTGACTGTAAGTTCTTTACAGAGAGAAAGTAAATAAGAAACAAACCAAAAAGCTCATCAAACCTACTTTCCCCCTGCAAAAACCTCTTCTCCAGCCATCTGAATTCATAGCGCGTTGAAAATATGACTGCAAATGCCTACATTCTGTAAATGTCAGAGGTGGCTATCTCTTATTTTAATTTACTATTTAAATATATTAAACATAAAAAGAATCTTGTTAAATGTCATAATCATAATGACAATCCAAATAAAATTAGCTAGAAGAGTCAATTAGATTCAGAGGCCAAGCAGGAAGTAAAATGAGTTACTGGGAAAGGAGAATCCCCCAGACACTGCACAGCATGGATTACAGTCTTAAATGTCATGTGGAAATGAATACAGTGCTAATGTTCTCATATTTAGTGGTACGTTATTTGCTCAGTTTCCAGAAGGTAATTTTTCGTGTTTTTTCTTGAAGGGTCAGACAAACCTGTGGACTTGGTAAACACAGAATTTGTGCAGCAGTAGTGGGCTACCAGAACTGCAAGCAGACAAAGACTGTTTGGATCCACAAACATTGATTTGTAGAAATGAAGCTGACATTTATGCAGAAATTATGAATGTTTTCAGTCACAGGATTGTTTAGGTTGGAAAAGACAATTAAAAGCATCAAGTCCAGCAGTTAAACCAGCACTCCCAAATCCACCAGTAAAACAGGTCCCAAAGTGCCACATCTACGTATCTTTTAAGTACCTCCCAGTGATGGTGACACAGTGACTTTGCTGGGCAGCCTGTTCCAATGCTTGATCACACTTTTTGGTAAATAATGTTTTCCTGATATCCAGTCTAAACCTCCCGTGGTGTAACTTAAGGCCATTTTCTCTTGTCCTATCACTTGTTACTTGGGAGAAACACCGACACCCACCTCATCACAACCTCCTTCCAGGTAGTTGTAGAAAGCAATATTGTCTTCCCTGAACCTCCTTTCCTTCAGGCTAAATAACCCCAGTTTCTTCAGTGACTCCACACAGGAATTTTGCTCTAGACCCTTCACCGGCTTTGTTGTCATTCTTTGGGCATACTCCAGCGCCTCAATGTCTCTCTTGTGAGAAACCCAAAACTGAGCACAGTATCTGAGGTGCAGCCTCACCAGTGCCACGTACAGAGGGATGATCACTTCCCTTGTCCTACTGGCCACACTATTTCTGATACACTCCTCTTATTTTCAGTATCAAAATGGCTGGTATTCATGTGTGACCAGAAAGGAGAAAGAAAATGGAAAAGAAATGCATTTATGAACAAGATAGATAGATAATTTTTTGTCATTTAACGTGGAGACAATATCAGTCCTTTACCTCTCTGCCTCAAGCTTTACTTTCCTGAAATGCTGATGGAGGCACTTCCACAACTGTACCATTGGCCATTCCTACCGACACTATCTCCAGTAACAGGCCTTACTGACCTCAGCAACACGTATTTTCCTTATTAGTCCACCTTGTTTAGTTGTATGTCTTGTGTTTTTATGGACTGTCCAGATACTGATTCTTTGGCCAAGATCTTTTTCTAGATCAGATTTCTGATTTCCATTCTACTGTCATATTTATTCAGCAGAGAAAACCTTCAGATTGTTATTATGTTGTCTTTTCTCTCACTCAGTCACTAATATTTTGGAACTATCTCCAGTAGAATGAAGGCAGAGTAAAGGTACAAGACCAACTCATAGCTTACAGATGGATAACTTCAGAATTACTTCAAGGATGACAGGATACAATTTAAAACATTATGTAAGTTAAAACTAGGAAAGACCTTACAGTTTCTAAAATATTCTGCATATAAATAGTATTCCCATCTTGTCCCCCTCTCCCATTAACTTGCAATTCATATTTGGACTTTTCTTAGTCTCTTTTTTATTTCAGTCCCAGTATGAAAGTTTATGAAGGACAAAACAAGAATAGCAAGTTCACCAAGTGGAAGTAACCCTTGATTACTTAAATTTCTGGTAGATGATTTATCTTCTACAACACAGCTCCTGAGGGCACTAAAACCATGAGGAATGGCTTTGGAGTTTAATTGTTTTGCCCTTGCTTTGAACATAGCAGATGAGTTTATTTGTGACAGGAAACAGAAAGGAGAAGCTCAGCTGGGATGATCCAGGCGTCAAGCAAAGACCTGTTCTCCTTCAAGATGCAGCTGGTGGTATCTAGTGTCTGTGCCTCCCAACAGCTCTGTGCTCCCTGTGTCTGCCCCCTTCCTTTTGGGATGGAGTGGTCAGGAAAGCTGTGGGAGAATGGTGGTTTTGAGCTATGGTATAGTGATGTTTTGTGCTTGTTTTCATTCTCTTCCTCCTATTCCTGTCTTTTTGCCTTTCTGACTACTGAACATTGAGCTGACATTTCAGGAAATTACCCAGAGATATTCTGAGACCTCTTTCATGAATTGTTAATGTAGACCCCATCATTGCATATGTATAGTTACAATTGTTATTTTGCCATGTGCATTACTTTGCATTTATTGACATTGAATCTCTTCTGCCATTTATTACCCCATCACTCAGTATCATGAAATCTTTCTGCAAGTCTTTGAGGTCAATTTTAGGTTTGATTTTCCCAAGCTACCCAGCATTAGGGTGCATTGCCACCAGTGTCCAGCGGCACCTGGCACTGTGTGTATCTGACAGCCTAGCATCCTGGATACATGGGGAAAGGGGCAAGAGAAAGATGTACTTTAGGAATGGGATGCAAACCCGTGCCTCCTAGGGAGACATCCACCTCAGTGCAGTGCCTTGAGTGGCAGTTATGGAGCACATCACCATATGGGCTGCTGTGAACTCCACCACTGCCAGCCCCAGAGCAGCTCCCAAAGGAAAGAAGAGACACTACAACAAGGAGAAGAGGAGTTATTCTGATGCACCTCCAAAACAGCTGAGCTGTTACTAGGCCTGGTGTGTAGAGATGGGTTCCAGTGTGGCTCCAATATGAACAGTCATGGGAACAGAACTGAGGAACTGAATTGTACCTTTATGTGAATCTCTTTCCTGGGGAGAAATTGGAGGCTTTGGTGGATGGGGAAAGTCCCTGGGAAGGGAAGCACTTATATCATCAATACAAAGCCCAAGGAGCTCTGTATTATCAGCAGCAAATTCTTAAATGCTGATTGTAATTCATGAGGCAAATCAGAATTCAGCAGCCAGGGAACTTCTCAGGGGTATAGTGTGCATCTGTAGCTGTGTGTTTTAGATGACAATACCAAGAAAGATCTACAATATCAAAGGGCCTACAAAGAGAGTGCAGAAGTAAAGACACTTCTGAAAATACTAAATGTACTGCTCTATTTTGCCTGAAAGAGAGCAGGTACCAAGCAAGAGAGGAGGTGTCTGCATTATTTTAGGTGCTGGTACCTGGAAAATAATATCTGACATTTCTTATCTATCAGGAGGTTACTTATGTATGTATTTATATTATATATGTGTTGTTAAAAAGTTGGAGCATTTTGTCCTTTCTCAGACAGTCACTTGAAAAAGGATGCATTTGCCAGGGCTGTGAGATCTGACTGCTACCTGGAATCAGCAGCCAGCTTTTCAGGCTTAGGAAAATCAAAACAGAGATCATGTCTCTTTTATTTTTGCCCTTCATAGTTACAAAAGCACTTCTTTACTTTCACCCACCAAAATGGCTCCTGGCTGCTTTCTGCACAAAAGACTGGTTATTACATGCTGATGAATTGCTTTGGCTTTGCAAAAAGAAAATTCAGTAATACATAGCATAAACCTGATGATCTGGTCCACCTGAAATAATATAAGGATATGTCCAGTGAAGGAAAGGAAGAAAAGGTGGTCAACTAGATTTACCTTTTAAACCTTATCCTTTGACCAGTCCACCTTTTGAAGATATTTGCTATTTATATCAATGTCAGAGGTGAGGAGGAGAAGGAGAATGTACTTTTAAATTATACATTGAAAGCAGGTCCTGGTGCAGTCTCACACTCCTTCACCTAAATTAAATATGATTTTCTTTTAATCTAAGTCCTCAGATTAATATTTTCAGCCAGTAGATCACAGGTTTCATGTGCCAGCACATGGGCATCCGGGACATCTAATGGTTAGCTGACATTAGTAAAGCTGGGTGACAAACAGGCAGGGTCAGAAGGCATGGAAGTATAGGAGGGTTGCTCAGCTGTATGCCCAGGTGATGTTGGAGGCTTTGCCAGTTGAACTAAATGGGAGTTATTCTCACTGATTGTCCTGGGTTCAGCAGTTGCAGTCAGTTTTTCTTCTCCTTAGTAGCCGGTGTTTTGACTTAA
>NDXB01020358.1:0-14180 GCA_002631895.1 Agapornis roseicollis | reverse complement strand
ACAGAGGAGACATGGGCAGGGACATGTGGGGTACAAGGGGGACATAGGGGGCATGGGCATGGGGGCACGGCGGCATCCGTAGGGCACAGCAGGGACACGGGGGGCATGGGCATGGTGGGGAATGAGGGCACCCATGGGACATGGCTGGGGTAAAGCGGCATGGGCATGGTGGGGGGTGTGGTGTCACCCATGGGACAAGCTGGGGTCATGGGCAAGGACATGTGGGGTGTGAGGGGGACATGGGGCTCATGGGCATGGCGGAGCATGGGGGCCACCCATGAGACACGGTTGGGGGTCGTGGTCATGATGGGGCATGGGGGCACCCATGGGGTGTTCAGGGGCATGCATGGGTCATACACCAGTGGGGTGTCACTGGGGACCCCAGGTGACAATGGCCCCGTGTGCTGGGTGCCTGTTGGGGTGGTGGCGGTGGCACAGCGGGGGGTGACACACGTGGGTGATGTCGGTGCTATGGGGCACTATGGGTGCTATAGGGTCCTACGGGTGCTATAGGATGCCATAGGATGCCATAGGATGCTATGGGTAGCTATGGGTGCTATAGGATGCTATGGGTGCTATGGGTGCTATAGGATGCTATAGGATGCTATGGGTGCTATGGGTGCTATAGGATGCTATAGGATGCTATGGGTGCTATAGGATGCTATGGGTGCTATGGGTGCTATAGGATGCTATAGGATGCTATGGGTGCTATGGGTGCTATAGGATGCTATAGGATGCTATGGGTGCTATAGGATGCTATGGGTGCTATGGGTGCTATAGGATGCTATAGGATGCTGTGGATGCTATAGGATGCTGTGGGTAGCTATGGGTGCTATAGGATGCTATGGGTGCTATAGGATGCTATGGGCGCTATGGGTGCTATAGGATGCTATAGGATGCTATGGGTAGCTACGGGTGCTATGGATGCTATAGGATGCTGTGGGTAGCTATGGATGCTATAGGATGCTATAGGATGCTATGGGTGCTATAGGATGCTATGGGTGCTATGGGTGCTATAGGATGCTATAGGATGCTATGGGATGCTATGGGTAGCTACGGGTGCTATGGATGCTATAAGATGCTGTGGGTAGCTATGGGTGCTATAGGATGCTATAGGATGCTATGGATGCTATAGGATGCTATGGGTGCTATGGGTGTTATACGATGCTATAGGATGCTATGGGTAGCTACGGGTGCTATGGATGCTATAGGATGCTGTGGGTAGCTATGGGTGCTATAGGATGCTATAGGATGCTATGGGATGCTATGGGTAGCTACGGGTGCTATGGATGCTATAGGATGCTGTGGGTAGCTATGGGTGCTATGGGTGCCCTATAGGATGCTATGGGTGCTATGGGCCGCTAACGGTGTCCCTGCACTCCCGCAGGTGGCGGTGCGGCCCGCGGGGTGGCGCTGGCGCGGCTCCGGCGCTCGCAGCACGCACGGGAAGGCGGAGGGGGCCGCGGTGGCGCGGGAGGTGGGAGCGCGGCTCCGGGCGCTGCGGGACGACGACAGCGTCCTCGTGGAGGCGCTCGTGCCCTCCGCGCGCGTGCCCGCGCCCCCCCCACGTAAGACCCCCGAGCTCCGGGGGGGGGGGGAGAGGAAGGAGGGGAGAGGTGGAGGGACCCCCCCTTGGGTCCCCGTTGGGTCCCCATAACCCGCATTGGCCGCTCCTGGGCCGCGGCTGGACCCGAGCCCATCCCCTCCTGGGGTGGCCAAAGGGGAATCCAATCTTGGGGTGCTGGGGTAGGGCAGGGAGGGGGCCGTGATGGAGCCCCATGGTGGTGTGGGTCTGGACCCCCACAGTGCCCTGGGGTTGGGGGGAAGGTGGCTACAGAGGGCCCCCGTAGCAGTGTGGGACTGGGGGGAAGATGGTGACACTGGACCCCTATGGTGCCCTAGGGTGATGGACGGGGGGGTGATGGTAACATTGGACCCCTATGGTGCTCTAGGGTTGAGGGAGAAGGTCACACTGGACCCCTATGGTGCCCTGGGGTAGGGGGGAGGCTTCCACCCTAGACCCCCATCACAGGGCAGGGTATTGGGGTGACCACCTCTGACCCCACGGCCCCATGGGACTGGGGGTGGCAGTGGCTCTGCCAGACCCCAGCACTGGGGTTGCCCAGGGCCACCAGCGCGGTGCCAGGAGACACAGGGATGGAGGGGGGGTTCGGGCAGGGACCCCCGCCCCCGTGCGGCGGTGCCTGCCCTGCCCCTCGCCCCCCAGGCAGCCCAGCCCCGCGGCTGCCCCTGGCCCTGCGCATCTGCACCCTGGTCTGCAGGTCCTGGGGGGACCGGCCCCAGCTCTGCCAGGTACGGGGTCACTGATGTGGGAGGGGTAGGAACGAACCAGCAGGGAATGGGGTGAGAGCACATGGATGCGTGCCCTGGTGGTCCTGGGTGCCTTGGTGGCCCTGCATGTCTATAGGCTATGGTGGCCATCCATGTCCCCATGCTTTGGTGGCCCTATGTGAACCCAGGCCATGGTGGCAATCCACATCCCCATGCCTTGATCACATCCCCATGCCTTGATTGCATCCCCATGCTCTGTTGTCCCTGCATATCTCCAGGCTGTGGTGGCCATCCATGTCCCCATGCCCTGTTGTTCCTGTGTGTCCCTAATCTATAGGATAACAACCTATGTCTCCAGTCTATGGGGCAACACCCCATGACCTCATGCTTTGGTCACATCCCCATGCCCTGTTATTCCTTCCTTCCCCTCGGTCTATGGGGTGACACCCCATGTCCCCATGCCTTGGTCACATCCCCATGCCCGTTGTCCCTGCATGCCCCCAGCCCATAGGATAACCCCCCCATGCCCTCGCTCTATGGGCTGATGCCCCACATCGCGGTGTCCCCGCAGGTGTCCTGCTCCATGGGGCGCGCCGAGGCCCCGGTGTATCACGGTGCGGCGCTGCCGCAGGGGCTGGACTCCAGCCTGCAGCACTGGGGGGTGGTGGCCCCCGGGCAGCGCCAGGCCCTGGCCACGTGCCTGCGGGCAGCCGCCGAGGCCACCATGGCCGCAGTCCTGGCCACCGAGGCCGAGCTGAGCCCCGAGCAGCGTGGCGGTGCCCGGGCCCACACCGACATCATGGGTGAGTGTGGGGACATGGGGGGGACACCCCATGGTGATGGTGGTCATGGCATCATTGAGCACCGCGTCCCCATTGTCATCCCCAGGCATAGACTTCTTGCTGGCGTGTGTGGATGACACCTTGGAGCTGGTGGCCCTGTCCACCAACAGCCAGCGGTGCTTGGAGACCTGCCTGCTGGCCGAGGCTATGGGGCGCGCTGTGGGGCAGCCCCACGGTGACACAGCGCGGCTGCTGGCAGAGGCCATGCTGCACCGGGCGCAGTGTCACCTCATTGAGGGCAAGGACATCCTGCTCATCGGCGCTGGTGGCGTCAGCAAGAGTTTTGTCTGGGATGCAGCCCGTGACTATGGATTGAGGGTGAGGACCTTGGGGAGCTGTGGGGCTCGCTGCCATCGGGAGGCTTCAGAGTGAATGCTGGGCGCCACGCTCTGTTCCCCCAAGGGGTGCATTTGGGGCTGTCTCCCCCCCGCCATGACAGCGCCTCTTCGGGGTCGCAGATCCACTTGGTGGAGTCGGACCCGGAACACTTCGCAGCGGGGCTGGTGGAGACCTTCCTGCCGTACGACAGCCGGGAGCACCGGCGGGACGAGGAGCACGCGGAGCGGGTGACGGAGCTGCTGCGCTCCCGGGGCCTGCAGCCCCACGCCTGCCTTTCCTATTGGGATGACTGCGTGGTGCTGGCGGCCCTGGTGTGCGAGCGCTTGGGGCTGCGCTGCAGCCCGGCCGCCGCCGTCCGTGTGGCCAAGCACAAGAGCCGCACGCACCAGCACCTCCAGCGCTGCCGCCGCGGCCGCCCGGCCCCGGCCGCCTTCGCCGTGCCCTGCTGCCGGCTGCAGAGCCATGGGGACGTGGAGCGGGCGGCGGGAGCCGTGCCCTTCCCGGCCGTGGCCAAACTGGAGTTCGGGGCCGGCGGGGTCGGGGTGAGGCTGGTGGAGAGCCCCGAGCAGTGCCATGAACACGCGGCCCGGCTCTGGCGCGACCTGCGGGACGACGCCGATCACCCCGGCATCGGCTTGGGATGGGGGAACGCGATGCTGCTCATGGAGTACGTGCCCGGCACCGAGCACGACGTCGATCTGGTGGTGTTCGAAGGGCGCTTGATGGGCGCTTGGGTGTCCGACAACGGCCCCACGCGCCTGCCAGCCTTCCTGGAGACCGCTGCCTGCCTCCCGTCCTGCCTGCCCGCGGACCGGCAGGCGCAGCTGGTGCGGGCAGCCCTGCAGTGCTGCCTGGCCTGCGGGCTCCGCGACGGGGTCTTCAACGTGGAGCTCAAACTGGGGCCGGCCGGGCCCCGCTTGCTGGAGATCAACCCCCGCATGGGAGGGTTCTACCTCCGCGACTGGATCCGCGAGGTCTACGGCGCCGACCTGCTCCTTGCGGCCGTGCTGGTGGCGCTGGGGCTGCCGCCGGTGCTGCCCGCACGCCCCGAGCCCCGCACGCACCTGGCGGGGGTGATGTGCCTGGGCTCGGAGCACGGAGCTGTGCTGGGGGCCGGCGGGGCGCTGCGGGCGCTGCGGGACCTGCAGAGCCGAGGGCTCGTCCGCCTCAACCGGCTCTTCGAGGAGACGGCGGCGGACGGGGAGTACGAGGAGCCGTGCCTGAGCGTGGCGTGCGCCGCAGAGACGAGGGCCGAGGCTTGTCTGCGCCTGCTGGGGCTGTGCCAGGCGCTGGGCATCGACTCCCCGCGGTACCCGGTGGAGCATTTCCTCTCGCACTTCAAATAGCGGCGGGGATGGAGCGGGGATGGAGGCAATGGGCACCCACCCGCTGTCCTGGTACCCCCTCCTGCAGCAGCGCTGCTGCAGCATCCCTGCAGCACCTCATACCATGAAACTCCATCCCCTGGCATCCCATCCCTTGGCACCTCATTCCCTGGCATCCCGTTCCCTGGCATCCCATCACATGATATCCCATCCCGTGACACCCCCTGGCATTCCCTGGCATGCTCTGAATCTCCTGGCATCCCATCCTCTGGCACCCTATCTCCTGGCATCATGTTCCCTGGCATCCCCTGGCTCCAAGTTCCCTGCCCCGGTGACTCATCCTCTGGCACCCGACTTCATTCTGGCACCCATCCCCTGACACCCTAACCCATGACATCCCATCCCCTGGCAACCCTTTCCTTGGCATCCCCATTCCCTGCTTTGGTGACCCATCCTGCAGCATCCCACTCCATCCTGGCACCCCATCCTCTGGTATCTCCCAAGGCCTTGGCACCCCATTCCCTGCTCGCCAGCATCCCCCTGGATCCCAATGTCCTGCCCTGGCACCTCATCCCATGACAACCCTTGGCTCCCCTGATCCCAGCTCCCTGCCCTGGCACCTTCAAACCCTATCTGCAGCATCCCCTGCCTCATAGTTGTGGGGTCTGGTGTCTGTCCTATGCCAGGGGACAGGCAGGGAACACACACCAGCACGGGAAAACCCTACAGTAACAAACCAGTGTGGGGAGACCCTACAATAATAAACTAGCACAGGGAGGACCCCATAATAACACACTAGAGTGGGGAGACCCCACACTACCAGGCTGAGGTGGGGAGACCCTACAATAACATACCTTGAAGAGGAGACCCCACAATAACAAAGCAGCATGGGGAGACCCTACAGCACAGCAGCCAAGGGTCCCATGGCATTGTGGGGACATCCCTGGGTCAGTACCCTCTTAACCCCCCAGTGGGGGCCCCCCAATGACATGTGGGCACTGCAGTCCCTGGGAACCCCAGTGACAGCCAACCTGAGACCCTACAATAACACTGGTGACCCTACAATAACATATAGTCCCTGTAATGCCAGAGACCCTACAACAATAGTAGCAACCCTATAATAACAATAACACAGCCCCTGTAGTGCCTGAGACCCTACAATAACAATAGCAACCCTACAATAATATACAGCTCCTGTAGTCCCTGAGACCCTATAATAACAGTAGTGACCCCATAATAACACACAGTTCCTGTAGTGCCTGAGACCCTACAATAACAATAGCAACCCTACAATAATATACAGCTCCTGTAGTCCCTGAGACCCTATAATAACAGTAGTGACCCCATAATAACACACAGTTCCTGTAGTGCCTGAGACCCTACAATAACAATAGCAACCCTACAATAATATACAGCTCCTGTAGTCCCTGAGACCCTATAATAACAGTAGTGACCCCATAATAACACACAGTTCCTGTAGTGCCTGAGACCCTACAATAACAATAGCAACCCTACAATAATATACAGCTCCTGTAGTCCCTGAGACCCTATAATAACAGTAGTGACCCCATAATAACACACAGTTCCTGTAGTGCCTGAGACCCTACAATAACAATAGCAACCCTACAATAATATACAGCTCCTGTAGTCCCTGAGACCCTATAATAACAGTAGTGACCCCATAATAACACACAGTTCCTGTAGTGCCTGAGACCCTACAATAACAATAGCAACCCTACAATAATATACAGCTCCTGTAGTCCCTGAGACCCTATAATAACAGTAGTGACCCCATAATAACACACAGTTCCTGTAGTGCCTGAGACCCTACAATAACAATAGCAACCCTACAATAATATACAGCTCCTGTAGTCCCTGAGACCCTATAATAACAGTAGTGACCCCATAATAACACACAGTTCCTGTAGTGCCTGAGACCCTACAATAACAATAGCAACCCTACAATAATATACAGCTCCTGTAGTCCCTGAGACTCTACAATAACAGCAGTAACCCCATAATAACACACGGTTCCTGTAGTGCCTGAGACCCTACAATAGCAATAGCGACCCTACAATAATACACAGCCCTTATAGTGCCTGAGACTCTACAATAACAAACAGCCTTGTAGCACCAGAGACCCTACAATAACAGTAGCGACCCTGCAATAACACATAGGCCTTGTAGTGCCTGAGGCCCTACAATAACAATAGTGATCCTACAATAATATAGCGCTGACAGTGCCTAAGACTCTGCAATAACAAACAGCCCTATAGTGCCAGTGACCCTACAACACTAGCAACCCTACAATAACAGTAGCAACCCTACAATAACACACAACCGCCATAGTGCCTGAGACCCTACAATAATACATAATCCTTACAGTGCCTGAGCCCCTACAATAACAGCAGTGACCCTACATTAACACATAGCCCCCATAGCGCCTGAGACCCTACAATAATAGTAGTGACCCCATAATAACACACAGTTCCTGTAGTGCCTGAGACCCTACAATAACAGTAGTGATCCTACAATAATACACAGCTCCTATAGTGCCCCAGACCCTACAGCAACACACAGCCCTACAGTGACCCACACCCTACAATAACGCACAGCCCCTAGAGGGCTGAGACCCTACAATAACAATAGCGACCCTACAATAACACACAGCCCCCACAGTGCCTGAGACCCTACAATAACAGTAGTAACCCTACAACAACACACAGCCCCTATAGAGTCAGAGACCCTACAATAACACACAACCCCATGGCGCTTGAGACCCTCCAGCAGCAGTAGCGACCCTACAACAACACACAGCCCCTGTAGTGCCCAGACCCCACACCGCCACTGGCGACCCTACAATAACACAAAGTCCGCAGCCTCACACTGACACCATTGCCCTTCAGCGCCCCTACGACCCCTCGGGGGGCGGGTGCTTGGAGGGGGGGGAGGTTTGGGGTGTCTCCGCCTCCTCCTCCTGAGAGGACCCCCTCCATCTGTCGTCACCGGTGACGTCAAGCGACGCCCGGTGCGGGGGGGTGCAGTAAAGGCTGTGAGCAGCGGCGCTGGCTCCGTTGTTGTCCCTGCGAGACCCCCGTGTGTGTCCTCCCCCCCGCCTTCACCGGCCCGCCCCCCCCGTGCCCCCGACGGGCAGCGGGAGGGGCGGGGTTACGGGAGGAGGAGGGGGGTGGGGTTACCGGGGAGGGGGCGGGGCCATCGGGGCGGGTCCCGCCGGGGTCCCGGTAACGGCGCCGTCATGGCGGGGGTGTTCGACATCGACCTGGAGACCGAGGAGGGCAGCGACGGCGACGAGACCGAGATGGGAGCCGTGAGCGGACACCGGGGCTGGCGGGACGGTGGGGGGAGGGTACCGGCACCGTCACCGGAGGGGATCAGGGGCGATCGCGACTGGGACCGGGGCACCGGGACCCGGTGAGGAGCGGGGCGCCGATAGGGGATCTACCGGGGCGAGCGGTACCGGAACCCGGTGGGGACCGGGCGGGGAACGGGGCCCGAGCGGTGCTGGGGACGGTGGGAGGGGGGCGGACCGGGAGTTGGGCTGAGGGAGGGGGCACGGGGACAGCGGGGACAGCGAGGGGCAGCGGGACACACGGGGGACACACAGGGGTGGGGTGCAGCGGGACACGGGGGTCCCGGTCCGGAGACCCCGGTCCGGCCGCGCAGGGGGAGGTTCCTACCGGGAAGGGCCCAGCTCAGCCCAAAAGCATCCGGATGGGCCGGTGCAGGGCACCTCGCCCTGTTGTGCCATGGGTGCTGCCTGCGTGTCATGGGGCCCCTGCCTGCTGTGGGTGCCCTGCTTGCCATTGGTGCTCTATGTCCCTTGATGCCCCCCTGCCTGCCCTATATGCTATGGGGACCCTACCTGCTACTCCGAAGCAGGCACCCTGCCTGTCATGGGTCTCCTGCTTGTCATGGGGACCCTGTCTGCCTTGTGCCACCCTGCCTGCCATGGGTGATGTCTGCCTGCCTTGGGTCCCGTGCCTGCCATGGGTGCTGCTTGCCTTGGGTACCCTGCCTGCAATGGGTCCCCTGCCTGCTATCCTGCTGCAGGCACCCTGCTTACCATGGGTGCTGCTTGCCATGGGTGCTATACGTGCCATGGGTCCGCTGCCTACCACACTGTCATGGGTGCCCTGCCTGCTGTGGGTGCTGCCTGCCTGCTGTGGGCACCCTGCCTTGGGTCTCCTCCCTACCAAGGATGCTGCCTACCAGGGGTGATGTTTGCCATGGGTGCTGCCTGCTATGGGTCCCCTGCCTGCCATGGGTGCTGCCTGCAATGGGTCTCCTTCCTGTCACTGACCATGTGTTCCTTCCTGCAGGAGATGGAGCTGGAGCCCCGGGGAAATGGCCTGGAGTAAGTGAGAGTTCAGGCAGGGAGTGAGCAGTGGGGCAGGCAGGGGTACAGGCAGGGTCTCCATCCCTTCTCCCTACAGACCAGTGGGTCACTACGAGGAGATCGAGATCTCGGAGAGCAGCGTCAACAATGGCCCCGAGCACATCGGGCCCCACTGCTTCGAGCTGCTCCGCGTGCTGGGCAAGGGTGGCTACGGCAAGGTGGGGGTCACAGGAGGACAACCCCCCCATCCCCATTCTGTGGTCCCAATGCCCCCCCCCCACCATTCCCCTTCCCCATCATTCCAGGTATTCCAGGTCCGCAAAGTGCAGGGCACCAACACGGGGAAGATCTTCGCCATGAAGGTCCTGAAGAAGGTAGCACTGCCCCGGCCCCCCTGGCCCCCCTGGGGAGCCCCCGCTCACCACCTCCCCCCCAGGCCAAGATCGCCTGCAATGCCAAGGACACGGCGCACACGAGGGCCGAGAGGAACATCCTGGAGGCAGTCAAGCATCCCTTCATCGTGGACCTCATCTACGCCTTCCAGACGGGCGGCAAGCTCTACCTCATCCTGGAGTGCCTCAGCGGTAAACTAGGGAGGGGTCTGGTGGGGGTCCCATTAAGGGCTATGGCGCTGGGGGTCCCACTCATGGTGTGTTTATGAAGGTGGAGAGCTCTTCATGCAGCTGGAGCGTGAGGGGATCTTCCTGGAGGACACTGCTTGGTAGGGGTGGGGATGGGGATGCGGATGGGGGGGGTAGGACCATTGATAGCATCACTCACAGATCCCCCCCTCCATTGCCACCAGTTTCTACCTGAGTGAGATCACGCTGGCACTGGGCCACTTACACTCCCATGGCATCATCTACCGTGACCTCAAGCCAGAGAACATCATGCTCAACAGCCAAGGTGGGCTTGAGGGCTTTAAGGTGGGGTCTCCAAGGGATTTAAAGTGCTCGGGTGGGTGGTGTCTCCATGATGGGTTCCAACCCATCCCACCCTGTGATGCTGTGGTGCTGACATCGAGCTCAGAATCCTTGGAGACCACCCCCTCCATCTCCCGTAGGCCACATCAAGCTGACGGACTTCGGGCTGTGCAAGGAGTCCATCCACGATGGGGCTGTCACGCACACCTTCTGTGGCACCATTGAGTACATGTAATGGGATGGGGTGGGGTCCAGAATGGGCGGGGGGGGATAAGGTGTCCCCCACCCCATGTCCCACCTCAGGACCCCCCCTTTTTTCCCCTCCCTAAGGGCCCCGGAGATCCTGGTGCGCAGTGGGCACAACCGGGCTGTGGACTGGTGGAGCCTGGGCGCCTTGATGTACGACATGCTCACAGGATCGGCAAGTCCCATGAGGGATTGGGGTTCGAGGGGGGGGCCCAGGGCTGTGGGGGGGTCCCCATTGAGGTGATAATGGAGCCTTCCTCGCCACCCGGTGCCTGCTGCAGCCACCCTTCACCGCTGAGAACCGCAAGAAGACCATAGATAAGATCCTTAAGGGCAAGCTGGTGCTGCCGCCGTACCTGACACCCGATGCACGGGACCTCCTCAAGAAGGTACCCCCCAAACCCCCACCTACCTGTTTATGTAGGTCCTACCAAAACACCCCCCCCCCATATCCCATTCCATCCCTTATGTAGGTCCTACCAAAACACCACCCCCCCCCATATCCCATTCCATCCCTTATGTAGGTCCTACCAATACACACACCCCACTCCCCCATCCCATTCCATCCCCTTTTCTCTTCCAGTTCCTCAAGAGAAACCCCAACCAGCGGGTTGGGGGGGGCCCTGGCGATGCAGCCGACGTGCAGGTACAGGCAGATGGATGGGTTCAATGGGGAGCCCCCCTTTTTCCTCCTACCTGACCTCCCCATCGATGCCCACAGAAGCAGCCCTTCTTCCGTCACATCAACTGGGATGACCTGCTGGCCCGCAGGCTGGACCCCCCCTTCAAACCGTGCCTGGTACGGATGGGGATGGGATGGATGGGAGGGATAGAACACACACTGGGGGGCCCCATGGGAGCACCCATGGCCCCCCCATTGCCCCCCATAGCAATCAGAGGAGGATGTGAGCCAGTTCGACACCCGCTTCACACGCCAGACACCTGTCGACAGCCCCGACGATGCTGCCATCAGTGAAAGTGCCAACCAGGCCTTCCTGGTATGGGATGGCGGGGGTCACGGAGAGGGTCCCGGTGCCGTGATCCCCCCCTCATACCCCACTGCCTGCAGGGCTTCACCTACGTGGCCCCCTCGGTGCTGGAGAGCATCAAGGAGGGGTTCTCATTCCAGCCCAAGGTGCGCTCCCCGCGTCGCCTCAACAGCAGCCCCCGAACCCCCGTCAGGTACCATGATGGGGGAGAAAGGGGGATGGGGGGGGGGGGGCCTCGTTTCCCCTATGGGTGGGTTGAGGTACCCCCATTCCCCCTTTATCCATGTGTGTGTGTGTCCCCAGCCCTGTGAAGTTCTCCCCCTTCGATGCCTTCAAGCCGGGGGCAACGGGGGAGCCAATGGAGCAGGGGCCCAGCCTGCCCCCCCCCCCCGAGGGTACGGCCCCGCTGCCCATCAAGCCCTCGGGGGGCACCAAGAAGCAGAAGGGGGGGCGCGGCCGAGTGCCCAGGTAGGGGTGGGAGGGTGGGGGGGTGGTGGTTGGGGGCCCGGTACCACTCATGAGGTGGGGAGGGCCCTGATGCTGCTTGTGCTGCACCCCCCAACCCCAGCCCCCTGCCCGCTCACGGTGCTGCCAGGCAGGGCCGGGTTTAGGGGTGCGGGGGGGGTACCCCGGATGGTGGCAGGGCTCCCCCGGGGTGTCCCAGTGTCCCCATGGGGCCGGCTGGGGGACGTGTGGCAATTAAAGGATGTGATGAGGCCGTGGGGGTGCTGTGCTTGGGGGGGCGGGATATAAAGGGGGAACAGGGGAGCCAATACCCCCCTAGGGTAGAGGGCAGGCTTCACCCCCTGCTCTAAACCCCGCCTTTTTATCAAGCCACGCCCCCTTTCCACAGGCTCCACCCTTTCCATTGGACCTGTATTTAAAGGCCACGCCTCCTTAACGTTACCTCCACCCACTTCCAGACCCCCTTCCATTCAAGCCGACAGCCATGAATAGGCAGGGCTGCTCTTTCATTCATCGTGCCCAGGCCAGTGCAGCCAATCAGGAGGCTGCGCTGGGGGCTAGAAGGAGGAGGGGTCACACGAGGGCATGGTGGGGGGGGGTGATGGCAAAGGGTGTCACAGAGCATGGGGGTCTCATAGGGAATTGGGGTGTCACAGGACACAGGGGCTGTCAAAGGGTGCTGGGGTGACACAGGGTATTGGGGTGTCAGTGTATTGGGGTGTCATAGGGGATAGGTAACACAGGGCATTGGGATGTCACAGGGTGTTGGGGTGTCTGTATTGGGGTGTCATCGGTTATAGGTGACACAGGGCATTGGAGTGTCACAGGGTATCAGGGTGTCGGTGTATTGGGGTGTCATAGGGGATAGGTGACACAGGGTACTGGGGTGTCAGTGTATTGGGGTGTCATAGGGGATAGGTGACACAGAGTATTGGGGTGCCACAGGGTATTAGGGTGTCAGTGTATTGGGGTGTCATAGGGGATAGGTGACACAGAGTATTGGGGTGTCACAGGGTGTTGGGGTGTCAGTGTATTGGGGTGTCATCGGGTATAGGTGACACGGAGTATTGGGGTGTCAGTGTATTGGGGTGTCATAGGGGATAGGTGACACAGGGTACTGGGGTGTCACAGGGGGCTGGGGATTCAGTGTATTGGGGTGTCACAGGACAAGGGGTGTCACGGGTTGTTGGGGTACCAGTGTATTGAGGTGCCAGTGTACTGGGGTGTCACAGAGTGCTGGGGTGTCACAGAGCAGTGACGTGGGGCTGCACGTCCCCCCACGCCGCCGTCCCCGAGAACGCATGGAGCTCACTGAGCAGGGCCTCAGCGCTGCCCCCCGCCACCTGCCCCACACTTGAGGGGCTCTCCCCGGCTCCCACGACCGCTTCGGCCTCTTCCTCCTCGTCCTCCTCCTCCTCCTCGCGCTCCTGCTCCATCGCCCGCTCCTGCCTCCACACCTCCTCCTCCGCCGCGTCCCCATCCTCGCATCCGGGCTCTGCCACCGGGTCCCGCTGCGCCTTCAGCCGCTCCCAGCGCCGCCGCAGCCGCTCCAGCGCCCTCCGGCCCATGGGGCTGGGGTGGTATCGGCCGGCCGAGAGCCGGCACAGGTGGTGCCAGGCCAGGGCCAGCCCCACCGCGAGGCAGACCAGGAGTCCCAGCAGCGCGCCCACCGCCCGGTCACTGCGGGTTCCCACAGAGTCCCCCGCGGCCACGGGCACGGCCAGGGCCAGCAGCACCGGGCACGGCCGCGCTGCACCCTGCGGGCAGAGACCGGGGCGGGGAGGGGAGCTCAGTGCCTGGTTCCTGGCGCGCATCCCGGCGCTTCCCGGAGCCACCGGGTTTGCCCCGTCCCGGAAAGCAGGGAAGGGCCGGGACGAAGTGCACCATGTCCCGAGGGATGGGGCATGCAGGTGACACCCCCCCCCCTCTCCCCGCCGGTGCCCCGTGACGGGAAGCTGTGGTCGGAAGGTGCTGCAGCACCTGTGGGTGCTATGGGGAGGGGAGCTGGTGCTGTCTCTGCTGCGCGCAGACCCCGTAGATCCCTTCATGCGGTGATGCAGACCCACAGCATCCGCATCAGCACGGGCCTGGGACCCACCCCGCTCCTCACCCATAGCGTTTACTACAAGCCATCGCCCCCCAACACAACCGTGCTACCCTGAACCCTAAAACACCCCCCCCAAGCCCCATTGTGCTGCCCTGAAGGCCCAAATTGCTCCCCAGTTCCACCATGTTAATCCCATCCTGCCCCTCCAACCCCATTATTCTATCCTCACCCCCCAACCTCACCATGTTACACTGAAACCCAAAACTGCCCTCTCCCGCCACCTCTCTAACCTACCTCCTTTTCCCCATAGCACCACCCCAGCACAGGCCCCACTGTGGCCTCCCCCCCTTGGCCC
>NDXB01020357.1:1772-19604 GCA_002631895.1 Agapornis roseicollis | reverse complement strand
GGGTTCTTGCACTGCTCTCACACCAACACAGCACCGCTATGGAAGATGTAGGGAAAGGAAATATAACCTAAGCTAGACTAGGCTAAAATCAACTAAACTAAACTAACCTAAACCTAACTTTACTTATAAATAAATAAAACTATGCTCTCCGAATTTCTGATTTGTAATCTTTGTGATTTGTGTCTCTGAAAGTGGCATTTCAGATAAATAATGGTCTCACCCAGTGCACCATGTATCTACCTGTTCATCTCACAGCTAGACCTGTGAACTGGTCCTTCCTGTTTTCTTTTATTTTTGGTATCAGCAAACTTGCTGCGGGCTCACTCAATCCCACTGTCCATGTCAGCGACAAAGATGTTGAACAAGACCGGTCCCAACACCGATCCCTGAGGGACACCACTCGTCACTGGTCTCCAACTGGACACTGAGCCACTGACCACATCTCTCTGCATGCGGCCATCCAGCCAGTTCTTTATCCACCAAGTGGTCCACCTATCAAATTGATGTCTCTCCAATTTAGAGACAAGGATGTCATGTGGGACAGTGTCAAACACTTTGTACAAGTCCAGGTAGATGACATCAACTGCTCTACCCCGTCCATCAGTTCTGTAGCCCCATTGTAGAAGTCCACCAAATTGGTCAGGCAGGATTTGCCCCTAGTGAAGCCATGCTGGCTGCCACCAAGCACCTCATTGCTTTTTGTGTGCCTTAGCATGCCTTCCAGGGGAATCTGCTCCAAGATTTTTCCAGGCACAGAGGTGAAAGTGACTGGTCTGTAATTCCCTGGGTCTTCCATTCCCATTCTTGAAAATGGGGGTTATGCTACCCTTTTTCCAGTCATCAGCTACAAATAAAGTTCAGATGGTACACCAGGAAGTGACACTACCTCCTACCGGCTGAATCATGAACCGTTTTCAGACCACAGAGATGTTTTACTTTTCCCCATCCAGATCTAGAGATGTTGGCTGTCCCTTGTCAGAAACCATTGCCCACTGTGACAGTAGAACAAAGACTTAATTCTTCTCAGGCAAACTCAGACTGATTTTCTTAGACAGCTTAAATCTTTGGTCAAAGATTGCCTGACTGCTTTTGCCTATAGCAAATTGGGAAGCACATGCATGTGCCACTTTGCAGGTCTATAGGCCTAAGCTGTTAATAACAAAAATGCCTGCCTTAGCTGTTTAATATCTGAGGTTGAAAAAGCCTGCCAGAGAGTTCTTATATATAGATACACACATACGTATATACAATGGAAGTGTCTGCTTTTGACTATTAGAATACTAAATAAAGCATTGAATAGTAAGTGCATGTTCCTATTATTTCAGTTGCATATTTAGATTGCCACTGTTTATGCTAATTTTTAATTAACATATGGTATTTATTTCTGTATTCTCAGTTATTTGCTGTGCTCTTTGATGAATGAAGCAAATTAAATTGTGAGAATGTTCTTGAGGCTGCAGGAATGGCAGAGGGACACAGACAGCAGAGAGCTGGTTGCCCTTACTTCCTCAGAAAGACTGAAGGACCTGGTGAGGCACAGAAAGTCAGTGGGCAGACTTAAGAGGGAAGGAAGACTGGGAAAGTTGCAGCTCATTCAGGTTTCCACACATACGTTTAGCAGCCTCAAACATCAGGTGCAGGGATCATCAGGTCCATAGCTAGAGAGGACTCATGCATTCATCCAGCTATGCAATAAGGTCCCATAACTGATGAAGTATAAGCTAAAATCTTAAGGTCAATATTTGTGATTTTTTTATATTCATTGCTCAGATATTGTGTACTTCCATTAAATGAATCTCAGCTTTGACAGATATGCAGTTTGGGCTCTGCTGAAGCTAAAGTGGTAAATCTGAACTTGTAATTAGGGCTTACAGCTCCAGCAAGTCAGGAAGCTCCAGCAGAATGGGATAGTGTACATCCAAGGGTTGTATCTTCTTACATTGGCTAAGCTATATCTGGAAACTGACATTTACTTATGTACCAAGTTCAACCAAAAAAAGAAACCAACAAACCACCTCTGCCAAAATAAATGGTCCATGGTATAATAATAATAGTTTATATTCAACAGTCTCAGCAGTGTGATTTGTATAGAGTGGTAAAGGAGAGGGCTTATAGGAGTCACCTGCAGTGTTCTGCATTCTGCAGAAAAGACAGCTATTACCATAGACCCAAACCTCTTCACGGCAGGGATATCACTATCTCTTAATTTTCTTCTTGTAACTTTTTGCAACTCTACTTTGGATGAATATGAACCTGTCCATAGATGCTCGATTTTAGGTGAAAAGCATATTCTGCTCACTGACAGATACTGCTCAGAGTGCAAGCCAGAACTACAGATGAGAGTGTTGTTGACTTTCCTTCAGGTGCATTGCTATGGCTAGACTGTACTAGGTTGACCTCAGTATTTTGCAGCAGGAGACATTGCTACTATTCCCTCACTTTTGTGAATTTTCAATCCATCCACGAAGCTAATGAAAAAAATATTAGAAGATACTGGCAATGACTCAACTTTTAAAAAAGTTATAGTTGTGTTCATCACTACCACACTCCTTTTTCAGCTCTTCAGTTTTCCTCTTGATGTGAAGGTGCATAACGGCTTTGCGCCTCAGAAACTTACCTCAGCCGAAACCTGCTACAACACTTACCTAATAAGCTCAGGTACTAAGATGGGTCCTCTGACATCAATCCTTACAATGTAGGTTGTATCAGCAGAAAACTTGACCACTGTCAGGTGGTTTCTGTAATATTTTTTCCTCTCCCAGGTAGAATTTTCAAATAATCTCCAATCTGCACCCAAAGAGACCACAGATTGCCTGCTCTTAGGTGACTGTTAGGTGTTAGGCAAGCTTGCTTTGACAACTGTTAAGACTAACTGAGAGGCCCATCATTTTCATACATAACAGGGCCACAGGAACTGCTAGATCATGTCCTCCCAAGCTACATACCTATCACAGGCTGTTGAATTTCACAGTGTTACCTTTGCATTCAGCCCAGCCAATGTTCTTAAACTGATGAAAGCTATATTCCTTGCTCCCTTCAATGACAGCAATGTCCACCACCATGGCCTGAATAAAATGTGGTTTGGGCCCCCAAGAGAAAGAGCAATGACCCTTGGATGCTCATCAGGCCACACATGCATCAGTCAGATGTATCGCTGTGACATCAGTAAATCCATGCCAGTCTTTGCTGTTGTGAAGGCCATCCATCATTTAAGCTACTGGTCACACGTACATCATTGTGTAATTTAGGAGGAGAGACACTGCATTGGGCTCATGTCCTGGGTTCAGTAATAGCAGTCAGTTTTTCTCCTCCTTAGTAGCTGGTGCAGCTGTGTTTTGACTCAACTCGGGAACATAGCTGATAACAGGAATGTTTTTAGTTACTGCTCGAATGTTTTGTCCTGACCAAGGACTTTGTGAGCCTCATGCTCTGCCAGGGAGGAGGGGAGGCTGGGAGGAAGCAGGGACAGGACACCTGACCCAAACTGACCAAAGAGCTATTCCATACCATAGCACGTCATGCCCAGGATGTAACTGGGAGTTACCCAGAAGGCCTAGTGCTCTCGGGGTGGTTGGAAAAGGTGGTTGGTCAGCACTCGGTTGAGTTGGGGTGTTGTGAGTTGTCTGTCGGTGGTTGGTGAGATGCTGTATTCTTTTCCCTTGTTATTTCCTTTATCATTATTATTATTGGTGGTAACAGCAGTGATTTGTGTTATACCTTAGTTACTAAACTGTTCTTATCTCAACCTGTGGGAGTTGCATTCTTCTGATTCTCCTCCCCATCCCTCTGGAAGCAGGGGAGGGCAAGAAAGGGGGGTTGAGTGAGTGAACGAGATGCGTTGCTGGGTTTAAACCACGACAGCTCATCAACAAAACAGATGTCCTGACCGAGACTTCTCTAGGACAATTTTTGCATTATATGAACAAAGTGATCTAATTTAAACATCCTCAAGAGTGGGCAGCATCATGAGAGTTTATTGCACACTGGACACAGAAGAGGTGTATATAATCTTCTTCTGCTTTGGAATATCATCCTCAGCCTCCTGGGCCAGGCCAGTTTTCTGTCTGCCCAGTTATATGAAGTATCGTGGAAGCACATCTCTGCTTTATTAGCAACACTATCTTGTTACCCCTGTGTATTGCAGCTATATTAAGCAGCAAAGCACAAGTAAATAGTTCACTTCTGATGTCTAAATAGTCCTTCCTTCCTGATGACTTTTAATGGTGTTCAACCCCACTGACGAGAATGGAGACAAAGCAAGTTTATCCACGTGGTTTGAGGAGAACTGGGTACTTTTGCAGCTCATCACCTGTTATAACCCTAACATTTCACTGCCTTGGTGGCAATGATTAGGTGGAAGAAGTGGTTGTGTGTGATGCAGGGCCCACTGGTATTGTGAGATCCACCACCCTCAAGGGACAGTCATGACCAGCATACGTGTCTCCACTTGGACTCAAAACTAGGGACTGAACTTCTCATTCCTGGATACCTTTCCTTTTAATTGACTTCTCTACTATTTCCATTAAAATTGTTTTTTCTATATATTCATATATTCACCCTGGAAGCACAAACAGGTGGTAAAATGGCTTCCTCTGCTCAGGGTGCTCTCTGTCCTCATCCCAGTGGGGAAAGAAACTCAGGCACTTTTGAGGCCTGTTCCATATGGCCATTATAAGCAAGAAAGATGGTACCTTGGTGTTACAGTAATCCTGGAAACTTGTTTGAAGATTCTTAGACCCCATGACATATGTCACACCCAATGGTTTATTTCTGTTATATCTCTGAGATGTCAACAGAAGTCTGTCAAATGCCCTCTTCCCTGAGGGAGGCAACAGCCTAATCTACAAGTGGCCAGAGTTCATAATGGCTGGGTACAGGACCCACAGAAGGGAATTTCTGCCCTGTGCACCAAGAAGGCAGAGATAACAAAGGGAGGAAATAGACTGGACGGCCTTCTCAAAGCTGCAGAATCAAGACTGGGAGGGTTTGACAAGGAAAGACCCTTCCTTACAAAAAGGATGTGGGTTTTTTTTGCATGAAGTGAGCCATAGCAGTCAAACTCTGAATGACATAGTTTTTGATTTTCCTCCTTGGACATCAAGAAGCCGTGCAGAGCACACATACAGGCTTGTCAGTTTTGAGATGTTGAAGATTACTTAGACTTCATTTCTATAAAAGCCAGTTCCTCTCTGGGGATCCAGGCGGAATATTCAAAGAAAGATGGGAAACATAAAACCAGGCTACCTCCTGGCTTGGCTTATTAGAAAAATCAATCATTCTGGTGTGAATGGGATCTGTTAGACTTAGTTGATGCTACTAGAAGAGAATACAAGCTCTCCTCCTGCCTTCACAACCATTTCCTTCATTTATCTCTTAATTAACTTTTCAGAGCACATCAAGAACAAAAATCAACCCATCTTTACTTCTTGCTTCAGAAACTATTTAATATTGCCCGACAGAGATTCAAGTTTTGTTTAGCACTTTGCAGTTAAGTGAGGAAGAACAAGGCAGTTATAAGAGTATATTAAGGAAATTTGGACTACATCATAATCCTGTAAAGAATGCAACTTTAAACATATTTTCATAAAAGAGGTGAAAAAATGAGGGAAATTCTTGAACTTCATACTGTTGCTCAGTGTCTGAGATACCTTTTGCATTGCTGGGGGGCCTGCAGCCACAACTCCACAGCCTGCCTCTCACTGCCAGCTCTGCACCCTCTCACTCAGGCTGCCAAGGCAGCATTTTCCAGAGCTTCCAGGGCTGTATTTTAACTTTATTGCTCTTATGCTGTTGCTTTCATGATGTTTATCTCATGGCCTTGCACCCCTAAATGCTGCTAGTGTAGCAAGTTTTCCTTTTTGCCATTGGCACAAGAATCCCACTTTCCTTCCCCACTTTTTCCTGTCCTTGGTTACAGCTTTTGATTTACACTGTGGGAGCCAGTAATATGTGTGCGCTGAGCCTAACAACCAAGAGCAACACCTTCCCCTCATCAAAGCATGCTCTTATCAATGCTAATAGTACCATAAGCATGAACAGCAAGACAAGGTTTGAGCAGGTCCTGACAGAGTATGTAACTATCACAAGAAAAATTCGGGTGGGGGACCTTGCTGCACTGGAGAAGTCAGCTGGTGAGGATGTTTGACTGCGGGCCCCCATCACTTCTCCTGGCTGGCCCTGGAAAAAAGCCTTTCAGCTTTTTATTTCACTTGCTCTCTCTTCTGTTTCTATTTTTCCCCCAGTGTAACTTTCACAATTGCAGTCAATGTATGTTAGCAGCTATAGACCCTGCTAAGAAGTCTTTGAGCATGTGAACCTGGCTCAGCATCCTTTGTAAAGCAATAACAAAGCTAAGTCTCTAAGTGTTAGAGATACCGTCTTGGTGGGCTTGTGGAGTTCCCAGGTAGAGTATAATGGGGATTAAAAAAAAAGGCAATTAGAAAAGCCAGAGCAGAGGAGACAGCCTCAGATCAGTATTCAAGGCTTGGAAGTAAAATCAAGACAACACAGAAGTTCACTGAACTATGAGATCATAAACCATTAAGATGATACAGAGCTAGGACAAAACTTCTAGTCAAAAGCCTAGAAAATGCGGTCAGAGTGAGTTTGTTAAAAAACAGCAGGAAAATTGTTCAAAGGGTAGAAGCATAGACATTAGAAATGTTCCATTTTCAGACATCTTTTGTGTTTTTAAGAAGAAAAATCATTTTGTGAAAGTCTAGATACATGGACTGACAATACTAAAAAAGAAACAAAATGAAAGTACTATAATAATCTATAGCATCGTTAGCAATGCTTCACCAATAGTCAAGACTTCTGCAAACAGAGAATCAAGATTTATTCTGCCAAAAGTTTAATGTACAGCTACATCCAGGGAGGACAATAAAATCTAATTATTAGCATATTAACTTGCAATTATTAACATTATTAGCATATTACCAAAATATAGTTAGTGATAAAGTTTTGGTAGGATTCAGTGGTTTTTTTCTGTTGAAAATAAACAGTTATAATCAATGTTTCAATGTTGTTCATTAAATTAGATGTACTAGATAACAGACTACGGTCTTCCTGTTTCAGGTTTAATGCTCTGAAAAACTGATTTCAAGCACATTTTTTTACATTCTATACAGCAATAATCTTGCCTACCTATGGAAGTGGTGTGAAAACTGGTTCAAAGTTATTCTAAGAGTCAAAGAAATCAAATTCAAACTGCTTTGAATTTGGCAGCAATCAGTTATAGGGCAGTCCCTGCTTCCAGGGGACTTGTTTAACATAAAGTTTGGAGTTTCATCTGGCTACTAGCTGCTGGAGTTAAAAGCAAAGAAAAAGTGAATTTGCAGGGTGGATTATGATCCAGAATCACATCACTTACCTCCATGGCAGGTCCTGTGAGGCAGTCGAGAAGGAGTGGAGATCAGGAGCTGACGCAGGAAGCGCTTTGGCACTTCTGCAAGTGGCAATGAAACCTGGAGTCCATGTGGCCCTTTGACACAGGAGTATGTTAAACTGAGTCATCACTATGAGACCAAGAGGGAGAAGATGTCTCACATTAATTTTTCCATATATAGGTCAACTGGCAGACACCTGGCTGTTCACAACACATGGCTAAACCAATATTAAACAGTGACAACTTACCATGAGTGACTGCAACACTGCCCAGTCCCATAGCCATGTTCTGACCACAGCCTTGGTCACACAGCCTTGACCCATACAGGTTTTATAAGACCAACTCATAATCTCTCTGCACACCCAGCTCTTTCTCCTCTTTCTGCTCAGTTTCTGAGCCCACAGCAATAATTACTACAGCAATACTTGTTATTCATCCTTAAATCACTGAAATTTCACTTTGTGCAATTAAATTTCATCACAGCTCTAACCCCCTAACCTTCAGGGTCATCTACTTGGTACTAAATACGCATATTCTCTTTGATATTAAGAGTGCCAACCAGCCTTATGGCATCAGCGCTAAAAAACTGATCTGTGAAATGCTAACCTTTTTTGTCAAGGTCACTTACGAAAATACAGAGCAGATTATTCACAAGAGTAATTCTTGAGGGGGAAAAAAACCCTAAACCCAACAACAAATCAAACTGTTTTCATTTTTTAGTAGCATTATCCATTTCTGCAAAGAAATTTGGTACCTGAAACACTGGCTCCTTTCTTGGAGCTCTTCTCCATTTCCACGTTTGGTATGCAGATCCTATAAATTATTCCTGCAGAGGTGTAAAATAAAATTTGTAACGTATGAATCATTTCCCTCAGGTTAAGGAGGTTTTGTACAGATGAAAAGATTTGGAAAATCTCATGGCCAAGCCACTTCTGAGATGCCAAGTGCCTTTATTTACTGTTGCAAGCTGTACATTCAATAAACCTTTCATGCATAAGGTCTTTGAAATTCTAGAAACAGAGATACATGGTTCTTAGACCAGATAACATCCAACAGATCAAAAAGAGATAAACCATATGTGCTAGAAGACTGGCAGCTGATTTACTAGTGTTTTTTACTGCCCTGTTTAGTTTTGTGAGATCTTTTTCACATTTCACATATATTTTACTGATTTCTAGTAGAAATTAAGACTGTTACCATAATTTTAGCTATACAGAGAGCAATCAGTCTAATTGAAACCCTAACAAAATGCAAACCCGTAACATTTTAACACTCTGTGTTACCTTAGTGCATTCTGAGGAAATGATGGAGCATAAAAAGGTTTGTTTCATGCAAGACTACAAAGAAGCCACCTACAGAACACATGCTTTACCCTGTACCAGATACAACAGGACAAAATACACTTCCATTCCCTTCTCTTTCCTTTCTACCTGTACTACAGCAAAGAGCAAAGGCAGCAACAAAGAGAAGTGCCAGACCTGTGCTGTCAGTCCTGGGACAGCCCAAACCTGGGAACTGCCTTGGCTAGTGAGAAACCCTATGCTACCTCCCATCTCTCTCAGGTGCTGATTATAGTAGCTTATGCCTCCCACATGTGTCAGATAATTAGCAAGCAGCCCTCCTCAATGAAACTCATAATTCCCCTTTGCTTTTCTCTTTTAATTGAAACAACTCCCTGTCATATTTTCTTGATTTTTCTGAGGTGATAGCCACACTTCTGCCTGTCAGCAAACAGCAGTAATTCCACAGCTATCTCTGGGAACCAAATGACACAAATAAAGGAATAAATACCTGATGTCAAGGGCTTTTGTTGATTTGTTGTACAGAGGCTGACAGTCAATCTATATAATTTCTGAGGTCAGAGTACATAAATAGCAGGTTATGCTGTTTTTTTCCCTCATAAGACCATATCTGTTATAAATTCATTTCTTGCAAATGGATTCATAAAAAGCCTTCAGAGAATGTTTAGAGACAAACATCATGATGGGGATTAGTGCTTTTCTGTTTTCAAGTTGGTTTTCTTTTTGCTATAGCATCTAGTCTCTTTGGCAGCTCTCATGGTTTAAGCCCAGCCAGCAACCCAGAACCAAGCAGCTGCTCGCTCACTCTTCCCCCTTCCCCCTCCCTTCCTCTTCCCTTTCCCAGAGGGATGGGGAGGAGAATGGAAAGAATGTAACTCCCATGGGTTGAGATGAGAGCAGTTCAGTAACTAAGGTATAACACAAACCACTGCTGCTGCCACCAATAATAATGATGATACAGGAAATAAAAAGGGAGAGAATACAACTGCTCACCACCCACCGACCGATACCCAGCCTGACCAAGCAGTGACCTTGTCCTTCCAGGTAACTTCCCCCAGTTTACATACCGGGCATGATGTGCTGTGGTATGGAATACTTCTTTGGTCAATTTGGGTCATGTGTCCTGTTTCTGCTTCCTCCTGGCTTCCCCTCCTCCCTGGCAGAGCACGAGACTCAGGAAGTCCTTGGTCAGACTAAACATTACTGAGCAACAACTAAAAACATCGATGTTATCATTGCTCTTGTCAGGCTGAGAGTCAAAAACACAGCACTGCACCAGCTACTAAGAAGGAGAAAAATGACTGCTACTGCTGAACTCAGTACAGCAGCATGGCAACATTCCATTAGTAAATAATATTACTGCCCTTATAAGACTTTCACATTTTCTGGCTGGCTGTTCCTTATGGTCCTCAATATAAAAGAGTGTGGGCAATAATTTTCTAAAAGGCTGGGGTTTTTTTGGGAAGTGTTGGTGGAGGATGGATTTTTGAATTGTTTAAGTACTGCAGCACACTTTTCACAAATCCTTTGCTTATGCTTCATCAACATCTTTACCATGAAATAAACAGGAGTTCATAGATACAGTCACATGTCTTTCCACATGTCCTAGGGAAACTATCTGTCCAATGGGTATTCTGCTTGTGTTCTACACCTCTGAACCCCGGAGAAGTCTTCCCTTTACTGTTATTTTATTCAAAGGTGTCCAAAAAGGAGGGCAAGCATGTAACGAGACTTCAAGTTTTGATTCCTCGGAGGAAGACTAGATTTTGGTATACAAGCCTATTTGGAAGATATGATCAATAGGAAGCATAAAACTGTTCCATTAATTTTTAAACAGAGAACTTCCTTATCTGGAAGATACAGCATGTCATCTTTCTTCCCAGATCAAAAATGAAAGAGAAATGTAACTAACGCATACTATAAGAGGAATTATTCTTGTAACATCATGGAGAAAACAATGTTTTGGTCAAAATATTTTTTAAAGGAAAACAAAGGAACAAAGGTTCACCTTGAGGTTAAAGCAATATGTAAGGAGTCAGGAGATAAAGGTTCATTTCCTGGACCTGATACTTTATAGCTGTGTGACCTTGAGTAGTTCATATATGGCTCAGTACTGCTCTTATGGAAGCCTGTGACAAATCTCTCATAACTTTCAGTGGTAAAATAGCTTATGCAGTAAAATGTGAAGCCCTGAAGCACTGTAAGTTGTTAATTTGATGCAGATGTGCATGAGGGACCTCAGAAAGCCAGTTGTTGTCCTTGATTCCATCTTGGGCCAAACTGCACACTGTCTATCTGGGAATTAATTGACTTTCCTCATTTTCAAACAGCTGTTTAGGTTATAAACCCCCCAGATATGCAATACAATGCAATGTAAAGCAATGCAATGTAGTAGAAGAGCAAGTAGTGATAGGACAAGGGGGAATTAGATGATCTTTAAGGTCCCTTTCAACCCAAACCATTCTATGATTCTATTGTAATGTGCTATTATATGATATGATATCAACAGTTATAAAAGTATAATAATGCAATACAATGTACTTATAGCATAATTATGATGTTATACATGTATCATCTTTACATAACTTCTACAAGTTAGAAAAAACTTTGAATATTACAGAAAATGTGATGAGCAGCAGTAATGTAGAGCAGATACAAAAGAGAAGTCCTTACTGAGCTATTGGACTCACTGCCCCAGGATGGTGCACTTACTAAAAGTTCAAGAGGACACTGCTTAGGCTCATGGAAGGGAAATCCACTTACAGTTACTAAATTCAGGGTGACCATAACACACTCAAATTCTTCACTGACTTGCTAAAAGTCAGAGAATGGTAGAGCATTCAGGAGAGTACTGTCTTGTTCCTATACTCTGCCTGGAAATACAGTTTTAGACAGCCAGAGATAGGACAAATAGCTTCACAGAACTGTGTCTAAGTAGTAGTGAACATACCAGTGTGGTGGCTGTATTCTTACAGAGGAAGTTTGTAACTCCAAATTGCTGTGGAATATTACTTGGAGAGGGGGAGGAGGAAGTTGATGATGTAGACACTTCAGCACATGGTCATTCTAATCCTGTGAATGATCCCTCTGAAATTAGGTCCTAAATCAATAGCATATTTGCTACACTGCAGGAAGCTCTGAAGCTCTGAGAATAAGCCTGGAAAGGAGTAAAAATCCCTGAGCTGAAAACAAACACTATTGAATGACTGCACTGACAGCCTGCCAGGGGTATTAGTGAGTTTTGTCTGGGGAGTAAGTGTGAGCGAAGTGCAAGATGACTGGGAATTCATGGTCACCACTCTGAATAAGAAGTTATTAAAAAGTGGCTGATGAAGCATCTGTGGCCTGTGAAGAGAAAGGTGGATGGCTGGATGGCCACCTCTGCAAATGCACAATGAATATCTTTATGCATGCATGGCTGGAGTGAAATGTAACACTAAGGAAGTAGCACTGCAAGTTATACTGAAGATAATCTTAAAGATGATAAGACTTACTGGCATAACTGGCAAACAAAAAGCACCAACTCCTAATTGAAGATATTTTTCTTGATCAACAGATTTTTTTAATTTTTTTTTTTTAATACTTTGGCTAATTTCCATTTTAGTCACATTTTCTTTAGGATTCAATCAGAGAAAGCTAAAGAAAGCTGTGAGATCAGTTTCTTCTATAGTACAAAGGCTGGTATGGAGGGTTCTCCTGTTTATAGATGCCCTATTTGCTAAAAGCTCCATAAAACCTTGGTTCAGAGGCCAAGGTCCAAAATCCTGATAGTGCTGTATTACATTCCTGGAGAGAAATAATGTTCCCATTTGCCTTGAAAGTAGTAACGGATGGTGGAATTATACAGATGGTGTGCTGGCTGAGTTCAACTGCAAAAAAATAATCTGCTTAGTCTGCCCTCAGGTCTGTTCTTGCCTTTTGGTGTCAATTGGCCATAAATGAGAGCTATCACTGTGAACCATCAGATGACATTAGGGGGCCTAATCATCTGACATTATTTTAGAGGAAAAACCTTTACTGTGATTTTTCTCCTCCAACAAAATAACTCGTAATAAAACAAAAGCCATAATTAAAATTTAACACATTATTTCCTCTCTTGTGTAACCTCTTGGACAATTAAAGGTTTCCACTTCATAGATCTGTAATGATAACCAAATCTCTGTAATCTACTACAGTCTTAAGAAGGAATAATATTTTTGGACTCACTGCAAAAATCTGTTCTTTCTTTCCATTAGGGAGGATTCACTTTCAAAAGGCTAACTTACATTTCAAGATGAAATGCTGTTAGTTTATGAAAAGTGTAACAGAAAGGTGAAAGTGTTATATGCAAAGATAACACACCTACTTCTGACTGATTCCCAGGAGAAAACACGGCAATTCTATTCCTGCAGAAAGTTACAAGCATTTATCTTTAGTGTGCAACATCAAGACCTAAAAATATTGTTGACTCATCTCTCTGAACTCATTAGTTAAGGGAGATGCTGGCACTGGATTGCTCAAGCAGGTAGAAAGAGTTCACAGTCTGTCTGTGATGCAAAAACATATATGTAAATTTTAAAATCTCCTTTTAGCACAAATCTTCACCTTTTCTGCTGACATTTCCTTAAACATCAGTTCTTCTCTGTGCAAAGGATGTATGTATTAGAAATGGCTTGATGTTTTGAATTTTGTCTCAAGCTTACTGTTTATAATAGTGGAGTAAACAATGTGGTTATTCATGACTGTGACCACTGCTTGAAGACAGCCTACCTGTGCTTTTCTGCAATTAGGTTTACAAAGTATTCCATGAATAAATCACAGAACGTGTTCTGTCTCCATATACAGAAGTAAATAACCAGGACTTTGCTGTCTGCATTTCAGAAGAGATTTCAATGAAGGCATGAAGCATCTGTAGTAACTATCAAATACAGGAAGTGACTATTTCATGTCCATCCTGTCTCGGAGGACTGTAGTAAAGACTGAGCCCAGAGTTCCTTTAAAACCAGTTATGCTCTATAAAACACAACCCGTATTAACAGCAGGAGACATAGATTTTTCTTATTAATAGTTTGACATTTTTACTGCATGATCAAGTGACAAACTCTAAATCTCCAGGAAGGTTTCTGCCTCCATGCAGTGCCTTAAATGTGAACTAAAAACTTTATAAAAATTGATTAAAACTGATGTCATGATCAATAAGCTAGTGTCTATTACAAAATATAATCTTGAAAACTGCATTGATTTCAGTGAGATAACTACATGTCCTCTTGGCGCCTGAAAGTACAGGATAACCACCTGGGAATACATTGTGTTTGCAGTGGTCAAAAAAGGTCTGGAGTTAGTGGCATTGGTTTGAATAACAATCTGAAGGGTAGTCATAGAGATCTTCTGGTTTCAAGAAAAATTATGGGCATGCATCAAAGCATCACTAAATATTTTATTCTGTGTCTCCCAAACGAAAGGCAAGGTAATCTCCTTTTTGTTGCTGAAAAAATAGCTTTCTGACACATATACTTTCCTTGACTTATGGATCCCTCACATGGAAAAAACATCAGAATGACTCTAATAAAAATATACAAATATGTGCACTGTTTATATCAAGCTTTCCTTTTTATTTTTCTTTTACTTGTTTTGTAACTGGCAATCTGCTGATCTACAAAAGCATTTTCAGAGGTTTCTTTAAGCTGATACTTTTGCCATTGTTGAGATAATGTGACAGCAATAAACACATTTTTCAGGGAAATATCCTGTGCTGAAACCTGCATCTGGCATTTTTTTTCTGGAAGTGTTCCACTAAGATGGTACAAGTGATTCCTCATAAACCCATTGGGCAATGGATAGAAAGAAGTTCCTTTCCAGGGCAGCACATTTTACCTATCTGATACTTATCCGAGAACAAGAAAAATCACCTGCTGGAGCTCTCTCTTTCCTTTTACAGACTTGGTAAAGTCTCTTAGGACTAATTTTAATAGATGTCTCATTTTTGGAAGGGAGCCAAAGAGAGGCAGCAAGAATCTCTTTTAGACTTGTTCAGTCCAGCTTCTTATCTGAAGAGGTGAATAAAAGCTCCAGTCTTAAGATTTTGTGTCTATGTGTTAGAAACCTGTATCCTCACTGCTTCAAACGTTATCAAGAAGTTTAGGAAATCAATTATAGGGAGTTGGTTGCTGTCCTGGGTTCACCAATAGCAGTCATTTCTTCTCCTTCTTAGTAGCTGGTGCAGCTCTGTTTTGACTCAACCTGGGAACATAGCTGATAACACCGATGTTTTTCGTTGTCATTAAGTAATGTTTATTCTGACCAAGGACTTTCTGAGTCTCGTGTTCTTCCAGGGAGGAGGGGAGGCTGGGAGGAAGCAGGGACAGGACACCTGACCCAAACTGACCAAAGAGCTATTCCATACCATAGCACATCATGCCCAGTATGTAACTGAGAGTTACCCAGAAGGGCGAGTGCTCTGAGGGGGTTGGAGGAGGTATTCGGTCAGCGCTTGGTTGGGTTGGGGTGTCGTGAGTTATCTGTCGGTGGTTGGTGAGATGCTGTATTCTTTTCCCTTGTTATTTCCTTTATCATTATTAGTATTGGTGGTAGCAGTAGTGATTTGTGTTATACCTTAGTTACTAAACTGTTCTTATCTCTTATCTCAATGGGAGTTGCATTCTTCTGATTCTCCTCCCCATCCCTCTGGAAGCAGGGGAGGGCAAGAACAGGGGGTTGAGTGAGTGAACGAGTTGCGTGGCTGGGTTTAAACCACAACACTTGGTTACATTAATTCAATCAAGAAACACTAACTGACAACCAATAGACAAAACACCATTGGCAGTGTATTGATCTACTACGTTTTAAACTGAGCTATACTGAGTTTCCTTCTGAAATAGCCTGTAAAAAGCTTTTCAGACTAAGCTGTTATAAACATTTCTTCTGGAATGCAGATTGAAATAGTCGCTTGCTCCAAAATGCCCAGAAATTAACTTCAAAGAAAAGATCATAGAGTTTGTTTTCTGTATACCAAACATTCATATGTCAAAGCATTATGTTTATGTGTCAGTTATTTCTTTCTTCTTTTTTTAAAAGGATAAAAAGTTTAAAAAAACCAAACCAAAACAAACCTTTGAATATTCTCTGCATTTTCATGGCAGGATAGGCAGCACTGAGTCACTTTTTAAAAATTACAATACAGGACCCTGATATATGTCTGTTGACTTCCATTGGAGGGGCACCTTTGGTGCCAGTTCAGCCTAACAGGAAAGATATTCTTTGCTTCTTCATTCTATAATGATACTGAGTATCATTATTCCATCATGGTGCCTCTTGATCCATTTGTTTGTTTGTTTTTAAGTAGCAACTTGTAGAATGAAGAAGGGCATGAATTATATTTTTAAAAAAGGTAATTTTCCCAACACTATGAACACAATGGTCCCTTTATTAAGGAAAGGAAAAGAAGCTGACTCTGATATATCAGTGAAACTTGACCGATTGCCAACTGGTAATAGGAAAATACAAACATCAGATAAAATGATGGTTTTTGCATGATGGAGATGGACTCTTTATCAGGGGCTGTAGCAACAGGACAAGGAGTAATATGTTCAAACTAAAACAGGGGAAGTTTAAGTTAGATATAAGGAAGAACTTCTTTAGTGTGAGAATGGTGAGGCACTGGAATGGGTTGCCCAGGAAAGTTGTGAATGCTCCATCCCTGGCAGTGTTCAAGGCCAGGTTGGACAGAGCCTTGAGTGACATGGTCTGGTGAAAGGCATCCCTGCCCATGGCAGGGGGTTTGGATCTAGATGATCTTAAGGTCCTCTCCAACCCTGACTTTTCTATGATTCTATGAAAATACAACTTAGAAACTTAGCTAGTCCAGAAGACAGAAAAGGCTATTGACACAGATTATATAAAAGAATAACTAAATAAGATAACAGAAAGTGAGTTTGAGCTTCCAAACTGGGGGATGGGATAGGACAGGAAACCTGAATCTCATTTTGGAAACTCAGAAATTCATGTTCTCACCAAGCTTGTATCAGTCAGTATTTATAGAAGTCTGACTTCTGGGTATGGTGGACATACCTTTTTAAGTCTTAACAACACTCAGCCATGACAGATGGCTACTGCCAAATCACAGAAAACATTTGTCAAGAAAAGATCTGGTTTTTCCTCTCCTGTTACTTAGTTCCTGTGGCATTGAATGCAGAATTTGATGGAGGCATAAATGTATTTCCTTAGAAAAATAAGGCAATTTCCTAATAACTCAAACTGGCTTTTCTGCATAGTAGCACTGTAAATACTCAAATTTTATTATTGATCTGAATTTGATTACAATATTCATGCTTTACTGCTTTACTCTTCTTGTTTTAATAGGTTTAGCACATGTTTTATGTCTTTATCATGGCTTTGGGTGTTTTTATAGTTTGCACACTGGAAGCTGTTGCACCACCTATAAAAAATGTTATTATTTTTCTTTCTCATTAGAAGAAGAAACAGTCACCTTTTTTTTTTTTTAATTTCTTCTATCATAACTGCAGCTTCACATTTGATAAATACCAGATCAAATCTGCAAATACCTACTCAGGCTTAACATCTGCAAGTTATCTCAGTGGAACTGACAAGTAGGGTTTACAGGATACTCAGTGGCATCATAGCAATCTTCCTATTGACTTAAAAGAAATTTTGGTCGGTCATATGAGAAAAACTGAGGACAAGAATGAGTTCCTCAATCATTTCCAAATCATGTGTGCATTTCTTACAAATTTCGTGTCAAATAGATTTTCACAGAAGAGAAAAGCATGCCTGTAAATGAAGCTTTCTTTGAAAGATACTCTCATTTGAAAAACACATCCTGTTTTTCAGCATGGTATTGCATTGTACATGGCCTATTAATATTTGGAATACAGTTCTAAAAGTTGTTGTTGCTGTTATCAAGGATAGTGTGACTGTCCATTATTATTTTTGTGTGATGCCTGCCTTTTTTACTCAGTGGTGATCACATAACAGCCACGATTTGACTACAGTGAATTCTTCTATAGGAGTGTCATGTTGTCGCGGTTTAAACACAGCCACACAGCTTGATCACTCACTCAACCCCCCCCCCCCTTGCCCCCCCCTGCTTCCAGAGAGATGGGGGAGAATCAAAAAATGCAACTTCCACAGGTTGAGATAAGAACAGTT